>JARYGA010052664.1:0-21188 GCA_030545235.1 Helianthus tuberosus | reverse complement strand
CGCCTACTAAGTACTCAAGTCTCCAAGGTTCTCCTATTCCAACCGTGCCTTAATTTTGAAATGCAACCTGAGAAAGAACATGCGAGAAAAATCAACATAAAGTTGAGCGAGTTCATAGTTTGTTTGTAAAAGATTTGACATAATCTTTTGAGTTGTGAAAGGTTTGAAATAAATCTCTTGAGTTGTGAAAGATTTGAAATAAATCTTTGGAGTAACCGGTTTTTGAAATAGTATTAAGAAAACGAATCAAAAATCATTTTCTTGCCAAGTTATATGGAAACGTTGTGTTTGTAACACGTTATGTTCATAAAACCATGTATTTGTAATGTTCGTATAACCATCAATGCCCACCCTGACTTTGACCCGCATAATCCTATGCTTTGAATTTTGTATAAAACATGGTATTTAATTTGTATGAACAAGTATGTTTCGTAAGTATAAAATCCCTGGTATGTAGCAAATAAGGAAAAAGAGATCACCAATGGTTTGCAAGGCCATTGATATGTGTGAAGTGCAAGTAGGAAGACTCAAACCTAGCGGATTTGTGCGTCGGGAACATAGTCACCCCGAGGAACGTTAACTGTTTGTCCTGGGGGCTGGGCTCGCTACACCCAGATAGATCTACCGCATCGTGCCCCTCGGTCCTACAATGAGGATTAATGGCCTCAAGTGCCACCTACCCACTCACATGATCTAAGTAGTAAACCCTCCTTACGCTAGTCATACCATGTATAAAAATCCCTGGTCACCCTGGCCAGATCCCTGGTCACCCTGGCCAGATCCCTGGTCACCCTGACCAGATTCCTGGTCACCCTGACCAGATTCCTGGTCACCCTGGCCAGATTATCATTCACATTTCGAAAATAAGCATTTATTTTGTAAAAACCAGTATGTTTAGTATAAACCTTTCGTTAATCATTTGAGTTCCTCGAAATCCCTTCGTAATATGATTTAGAAAATACGAGTTTTGCGTTTGTTCTAACTTGGTATGTTTTTGCAAAACGTGCATGTCTTTCCACCCCGAAAACATTTATAAAAATATGTAAGCCGTAAAAAGTGGGGTTATGAACTCACCTGAATATTCCTGTGCAAAGCTAGCTAATTACGACTCCGTGATGTCGTTTCCAAAATGAGACTCGCTAGCGTGCATTCTACAATATTCCTAACACGGAATATCTAATAAGTTTCTAAATATAAACGTAGCTAAACTACGTGTCGTCGAGCTCTACCGAATCGTTAATCGAACGATTCAACGGTAAGTTGTTAACTTAATGAAAATGATTAAGTTATACGTGTTAAGTCTCGTTTAATGTCAGTAGCAATTTAATAAGTCTTGAAAAAGACTTAGTTTCCAAGAGACTTAAAATGAATAAATATTTATATAAAAATATATAAATATATCGTTGTAAGTGTGTTAGCCGTCTCGAGTAGTCGTACGTGTATAAAAGAATATTTCTACGAAAATATCATATAACAAACTCGTATCATATATCGCGTTTCGTATATAATAACTTGTATCACGTCTTGTGTATATTTGCCAAAAATATACGTATAGGCCGTTTAGGCGTGTAAAATAAATATGAAGAGTTATATTTATTTTATAGAGGAATCGTAGAGTTGTTTTTGAAAGTGAATACGATCTATATTTATTTTTATTAGGGGAATTCGTGTTACGCGATGTTTGAAATAAATATATATACTATATTTATTTATAAAAGGATTCGAATTCCGACGTTTTGTTTTATAATAAAAACGCTTCGTCTTTACGGATTTTCTCGAAAAACGGGCAGAGTTTCCTTTGTTTTTGGACGCCCCGACAACTAAAGTGTCGAAATATTTTGTCAAAATTCAACAATATTCAATCAACTCACGCAACTTATATGATAGCTTTTCATCAATTATGTCAAAATAAGATGTAGATAGTCGTTAATGGTATCGGTCGAGCTCGTTCACGTTAAGAGTTATAACTAATTAACGTAAATAATAAACGCATCCTAAATATTTACCATCTCCTCGTGTCGAAATGCTTGACTGAGCTGACCAGGTCAACTGGTTTGACCCGCTGAGTCGACTCGGTTTAACCGAGTCAACCGAACCGAACCGTCTGCCCAAGCCGCCTGACCGAACCCGAGGCCCGAACCGAAACTGAGAAGTATAACTTGCTGACTTGTTGACCGAATCTTGACCCGATCACCGAACCCGAGTTGACCAGGACCCGACTGAGTTGACCGAGTCAACTGAAACTTCATAATTTGGCTCGAACCGAACTGCCGACCCGGACCGAGTCCCGATGACTGTCTTGACCGAACCGAACCCGTAACCAAACTGAACCAAAACAATCACCATCATCTTCAATCTTTGGGAAAAAAAAATAAAAGAAACGGAAGTTTACCGGAAATTTTGTCGGAGCCAAAGCTCCACCGCCGCTGTTACTGCCGGCTGTCGCCGTCCGCCGCCGCTCACGGCGGCGTTGTTTCTTCTCCGCCTCATCTCTCTCTCTCTCTCTGTCTCGTCTATCTCCTTTTCTCCAGCCTCTCTCTATCTCCGTCTCATCTCTCTCTCTCTCCTGTTTGTAGCCACCGCACCACCACCGGACAGTGGTGGTGGTGGTGCTCCGTTTTGTCAGCCGAAAAAGAAAAGGGGAAGGGGCTGCTGTCGTGTGCGATTGGAGAAGAAAAGGGGAGCCGGTTCGAGAGAGGAAAGGGTGGTCGGCTGGATTGGGTTGTTGTTGTCTGATGTATGGAACCGAGAGAGAGAGATAACATTTGTGTTTGTGTGTGGATAAACAAAATGCAGACAAGGAAAGGTGATTTTATAGAGTTTATCTTGTTCAAAAATTGAGACAAAATATTTTGGATAGATTGTGAAGGGATTTTGTTTAGATTTAGGATTTTTGACCAGATTTTTGTAGAAATCTAATATATTATATGCGGGTTTAGGCTTGTGGGTTTTGGGCTTGGGCCTAGGGCCCACAAGCCCGTCTCGTGTGTAAGTGGCTCGTAAATCCTACGAGACCCGTTGTCAAATCCAGACTCCGTTTAACGTCAAAAATTAAAATACCCAAAAATATGGTCGGTAGTCGTTTGCACGCCCGTTCGTCGATCACGGTAATAATCGCGAAAAATTGTATCGTTGTCGTCTTTAATCCGTTTTTCGATCCAGTTTCGACTGTAGTCACTAAAATATAATCACGAAGCTAAAATATATCGTAAAAATTTAATATTTGTCGGCGTTGTCAGTATCCTGTTCGGTTTCAATCCGTTGTCGTTTAACGTTACACAGGTTTCTCTGTAAACCACCGTTCGCGCACTGTAAAGACGGATAGACGTTCCCAGGCACTCCAAAGGCCTGGTTAAGTTAATTAGCGTCGTAAACACTATTTATTATTCGTTAATCACTTGTTAATCACGGAATTAAGAGCCGTAAATCACGGGTTGTCACATTCTCCCCCTGTTACAGAAATTTCGTCCTCGAAATTTAGACTATGTTATCTCCCCAGAATTGTGTTGTTCGCAGGTAAGTCCGACTACTAACAAAGTGAATGATTGCGTAATCGAAACAAGACTTATTCGAATCATGTGAATTCAAGGACATTCCTTCACAATAGGAATCCCAACGGTTTAAAAATGTGTCTCAGTAATTGATGTCAAAGGAAACGAGACGTAATGATACAGTCACCAGTGCGACTAAGTTAACAAGGATCCAACAATGAACAGGAACTTCGACCAATCGAATTCCATATTAACGTTTATAACATGTAAATGAGTTCTAGAAGCAATAACATCCACTGGATGAACTTAGAATCGACAATCTCAAATGTAATAGTTTGCATGAAACGCTCGATCGTGATCAGCACAAGCTGCAAGTTATACCGACGCCACAAGGTGTCGCAATGAATGAAACAATTCAATAATAGAGGTGATCGAACAAGTATCACCTGTGTTTTGCATATAACGCTCAATCATAATTAGCCCAAGCTACAAGTTTGTACTGACATCACAAGGTGTCGTAGTGACTTAATAATTCAATAATAGCGGTGATCAAACAAATCCACCGTGTTTGAAGTCAAATGAAAGCGCCATGAAGTAAATATGAATGTTTGTTCCAACAAACATTGAAAGATTTTCAATTGAAAATAGAACATCAAAGAAATAATGTTTTCGATCGAAGATGAAGAAGCAATGAATATCGTAAAATATTCGATCGAAGTTGAAAGAACCGTTAGTAGGTATACCGGAATATAAGATGGATTTGTGTACCATTGTCTTAACACACTATTGTATTAAGACTGTTGTAATGTGATAAACCAAAGCGGATTTAAAGCAATTCTATAATTAAATCCGTGTATGAGATGTGTAAACGAGTTTAGCGCAAGGTTCAAATAAGTGAAAATACCACCACAAGGTGTCGAAATCGACAAACAATTTAATGGAGTGGAATGCCAAACAAGTTTACTTCGACTCGGAACAAATGAAACACTTGTTAAAATTGATTTGAATATGATGCTCCCAATACATCATATGGTGTCTTGAATTGAATATGTGTAATGAACAAGTTCAAACAATTGAACTTGGTTTTAGCGTAATCCGACAATAAGTATATGTATCGACAAGAAAACTTTCGGCATGGTCACAACGAAAAACCATGTATGTAACTTGAAAAGAAGAGAAATTTTCAAGAAAATGTGTTGACTTGATAACAAAGGAGCCAACAGTTACAATAATGTGGGTCATTCGAATTCACAAGTCAATAATAATGATTGTGGCACAATGTCCATTAAGAGGAGTAGAGATACGAAAATCTACTCGGTAAATATGAGAGTCGAAATTTCAATAAAAGAAATTTGAGGACTTTACCTGGGGTTTCGTGTGACGACCAATTGTTAGGTGACATTACCATGGAATGTCGAACATAGCGTATTCGTCGTTAGTTAGGTTAGGGGGGAATGCGGAGACAATCGTCTTCTCCCTGGCGTGATTCGTGTCGTTGCAGGATCGCGTGACAAGTTGTCGTTTCCTGATCGTTAGTTCTCCTGCTGACAGGAATCTAGCGTCGTCGTTAAATTGCGTCATCGTTCCTTCTCAAAGGCCTCGCCTCGATAGTCGTGTATGTCGTACTTCAACCTCCGTTGATGTATAACTTAAGTTTCACATATACTTGTGCACTAGCGTTGTGTGCCGCGTAGAAGGTGATGTACCCCGACATCCGTTGGCGTAAAAATTGAGCTCCATGTATTCTCATGTGCTAGCGTTTTGCGTAGGCTGCCTGCTCGGGAAGTTAAGTATTATAGACAATATGGATAACAGCGCGTGCCCGAGTTAATATTCGCGGTGCCTACGTGATGACCTTTAATGAACACACACATGCGCAAATAATCAATCATGTAATCAAATAAGCATGTTGGTCACCAATAAACGATCAAGTAATCTCCCCTAGTCCCACTAGTCTATCCTCCCAGCCTCTCAGACTGAATCTCCTAGTCCCACTAGCCAAATTCTCCAGCCTCTCAGACTGCTCTTCCTAGTCCCACTAGCCTTCCTAGTCCCACTAGCCTCCCAGCCTCTCAGACTGCTCTTCCTAGTCCCACTAGCCTCCCAGCCTCCCAGACTGACTTCCTTTCCGAAGGTTTTAAATGCATGTTTCCTAAACTCTCAGATTTCTGTGTACTGTATGTAATCGTTTCGTGTACCGTGTGTAAAACACCACAATAGCGTATGTTTGAAAACAAAATTTTGACTGTTTGCTTTTCGGCAACGGTTGGAGACCATATTCGAGTACTAGGCGTTCTGTAGGTATTTAACGTCTCAATAGTCTAAGTTCCCAGAGGAAAGTGAGGTTAGAGCCTAGGTATCGCAACAGGAACCTAATTCGCTGTAACCTATAGCTCTGATACCAATCTGTCACACCCCGAAATTATCAGAGCATCGGCGTGACCGGACTGGTATCTTCATTGCACAGCGGAAGCAAATAAGCAAAGACTTCTAGAAATTGAACGCCTACTAAGTACTCAAGTCTCCAAGGTTCTCCTATTCCAACCGTGCCTTAATTTTGAAATGCAACCTGAGAAAGAACATGCGAGAAAAATCAACATAAAGTTGAGCGAGTTCATAGTTTGTTTGTAAAAGATTTGACATAATCTTTTGAGTTGTGAAAGGTTTGAAATAAATCTCTTGAGTTGTGAAAGATTTGAAATAAATCTTTGGAGTAACCGGTTTTTGAAATAGTATTAAGAAAACGAATCAAAAATCATTTTCTTGCCAAGTTATATGGAAACGTTGTGTTTGTAACACGTTATGTTCATAAAACCATGTATTTGTAATGTTCGTATAACCATCAATGCCCACCCTGACTTTGACCCGCATAATCCTATGCTTTGAATTTTGTATAAAACATGGTATTTAATTTGTATGAACAAGTATGTTTCGTAAGTATAAAATCCCTGGTATGTAGCAAATAAGGAAAAAGAGATCACCAATGGTTTGCAAGGCCATTGATATGTGTGAAGTGCAAGTAGGAAGACTCAAACCTAGCGGATTTGTGCGTCGGGAACATAGTCACCCCGAGGAACGTTAACTGTTTGTCCTGGGGGCTGGGCTCGCTACACCCAGATAGATCTACCGCATCGTGCCCCTCGGTCCTACAATGAGGATTAATGGCCTCAAGTGCCACCTACCCACTCACATGATCTAAGTAGTAAACCCTCCTTACGCTAGTCATACCATGTATAAAAATCCCTGGTCACCCTGGCCAGATCCCTGGTCACCCTGGCCAGATCCCTGGTCACCCTGACCAGATTCCTGGTCACCCTGACCAGATTCCTGGTCACCCTGGCCAGATTATCATTCACATTTCGAAAATAAGCATTTATTTTGTAAAAACCAGTATGTTTAGTATAAACCTTTCGTTAATCATTTGAGTTCCTCGAAATCCCTTCGTAATATGATTTAGAAAATACGAGTTTTGCGTTTGTTCTAACTTGGTATGTTTTTGCAAAACGTGCATGTCTTTCCACCCCGAAAACATTTATAAAAATATGTAAGCCGTAAAAAGTGGGGTTATGAACTCACCTGAATATTCCTGTGCAAAGCTAGCTAATTACGACTCCGTGATGTCGTTTCCAAAATGAGACTCGCTAGCGTGCATTCTACAATATTCCTAACACGGAATATCTAATAAGTTTCTAAATATAAACGTAGCTAAACTACGTGTCGTCGAGCTCTACCGAATCGTTAATCGAACGATTCAACGGTAAGTTGTTAACTTAATGAAAATGATTAAGTTATACGTGTTAAGTCTCGTTTAATGTCAGTAGCAATTTAATAAGTCTTGAAAAAGACTTAGTTTCCAAGAGACTTAAAATGAATAAATATTTATATAAAAATATATAAATATATCGTTGTAAGTGTGTTAGCCGTCTCGAGTAGTCGTACGTGTATAAAAGAATATTTCTACGAAAATATCATATAACAAACTCGTATCATATATCGCGTTTCGTATATAATAACTTGTATCACGTCTTGTGTATATTTGCCAAAAATATACGTATAGGCCGTTTAGGCGTGTAAAATAAATATGAAGAGTTATATTTATTTTATAGAGGAATCGTAGAGTTGTTTTTGAAAGTGAATACGATCTATATTTATTTTTATTAGGGGAATTCGTGTTACGCGATGTTTGAAATAAATATATATACTATATTTATTTATAAAAGGATTCGAATTCCGACGTTTTGTTTTATAATAAAAACGCTTCGTCTTTACGGATTTTCTCGAAAAACGGGCAGAGTTTCCTTTGTTTTTGGACGCCCCGACAACTAAAGTGTCGAAATATTTTGTCAAAATTCAACAATATTCAATCAACTCACGCAACTTATATGATAGCTTTTCATCAATTATGTCAAAATAAGATGTAGATAGTCGTTAATGGTATCGGTCGAGCTCGTTCACGTTAAGAGTTATAACTAATTAACGTAAATAATAAACGCATCCTAAATATTTACCATCTCCTCGTGTCGAAATGCTTGACTGAGCTGACCAGGTCAACTGGTTTGACCCGCTGAGTCGACTCGGTTTAACCGAGTCAACCGAACCGAACCGTCTGCCCAAGCCGCCTGACCGAACCCGAGGCCCGAACCGAAACTGAGAAGTATAACTTGCTGACTTGTTGACCGAATCTTGACCCGATCACCGAACCCGAGTTGACCAGGACCCGACTGAGTTGACCGAGTCAACTGAAACTTCATAATTTGGCTCGAACCGAACTGCCGACCCGGACCGAGTCCCGATGACTGTCTTGACCGAACCGAACCCGTAACCAAACTGAACCAAAACAATCACCATCATCTTCAATCTTTGGGAAAAAAAAATAAAAGAAACGGAAGTTTACCGGAAATTTTGTCGGAGCCAAAGCTCCACCGCCGCTGTTACTGCCGGCTGTCGCCGTCCGCCGCCGCTCACGGCGGCGTTGTTTCTTCTCCGCCTCATCTCTCTCTCTCTCTCTGTCTCGTCTATCTCCTTTTCTCCAGCCTCTCTCTATCTCCGTCTCATCTCTCTCTCTCTCCTGTTTGTAGCCACCGCACCACCACCGGACAGTGGTGGTGGTGGTGCTCCGTTTTGTCAGCCGAAAAAGAAAAGGGGAAGGGGCTGCTGTCGTGTGCGATTGGAGAAGAAAAGGGGAGCCGGTTCGAGAGAGGAAAGGGTGGTCGGCTGGATTGGGTTGTTGTTGTCTGATGTATGGAACCGAGAGAGAGAGATAACATTTGTGTTTGTGTGTGGATAAACAAAATGCAGACAAGGAAAGGTGATTTTATAGAGTTTATCTTGTTCAAAAATTGAGACAAAATATTTTGGATAGATTGTGAAGGGATTTTGTTTAGATTTAGGATTTTTGACCAGATTTTTGTAGAAATCTAATATATTATATGCGGGTTTAGGCTTGTGGGTTTTGGGCTTGGGCCTAGGGCCCACAAGCCCGTCTCGTGTGTAAGTGGCTCGTAAATCCTACGAGACCCGTTGTCAAATCCAGACTCCGTTTAACGTCAAAAATTAAAATACCCAAAAATATGGTCGGTAGTCGTTTGCACGCCCGTTCGTCGATCACGGTAATAATCGCGAAAAATTGTATCGTTGTCGTCTTTAATCCGTTTTTCGATCCAGTTTCGACTGTAGTCACTAAAATATAATCACGAAGCTAAAATATATCGTAAAAATTTAATATTTGTCGGCGTTGTCAGTATCCTGTTCGGTTTCAATCCGTTGTCGTTTAACGTTACACAGGTTTCTCTGTAAACCACCGTTCGCGCACTGTAAAGACGGATAGACGTTCCCAGGCACTCCAAAGGCCTGGTTAAGTTAATTAGCGTCGTAAACACTATTTATTATTCGTTAATCACTTGTTAATCACGGAATTAAGAGCCGTAAATCACGGGTTGTCACAATAGACTAGGTCGTTTCTAAGACATCGACCCGGACTAGGTCATGTCTTGCCTAATTCCGTATAGTTATGGCTCTGATACCAATCTGTCACACCCCAACCGATGACGGAATCATCGGGGTACGGCACTAGGCGAATCAGATTGCTCAAGAATCCATAACAACTAAATTACGAAAGTATTTAATGCATTCATTATCCCATACAAATAAACAAGTACAATCACATAAGCTGTCATGAATTTTCATGTTCTCTCAAACAATACAAATCCGACAACCTAGATTTTAGGTGTGTTTCTAGACTTCATAGCTTGATTTGATGTAGACTGCGACTAAACCTCCAACATACGTTAAAATAATGTCAATACAAAAGTATTGGCGAGCATACAGGTTTGATATGTAACAGTGTAATAGATAAAAGCTACGAATTTCCACATACATAAACGTAATACACGACATATATACTCACAAAACTGATACTACCAGCTAAGTCCTCGAGCTGCGATTGCGATTGCTAAACTAGGCCCCGTCGGGTGCAATAGTACTATACTAGTCATGGTGGGACGTCGCGAGTATAAGTCCTAGCACATATGTAACTAGCATCACGTATAACTATGCACGTAAGTCATTCGTAAGTGATAAGTAGTTTAAGCATTTGATGTAATTCGAGTTGATAGCAACGTATGTTACACCCAAAAGTGCAAAAGCAAAAAGGGTTCAAGTATACTCACAGTCGGTGCTCAGCAATCAGCAACTTGTGTAACACCCCAGCCCGGAATGGGCTGACGGGTCACTTTTACGGAGTCAGATTAAAAACATAATTCCATTTATACTTAAATGTATTACAAGGCTTTACAACTTAATGAAGGATATCTAATCCAGTACAATTATTTCTACCGTCTTTTCCAAACACTCGGGCATTCTTCCATATCCCGTCCCAGATTGTCTTGATAACCTGACGTAAAGAAGAAAACACAAAAACGTACGTCTGAGCAAAATTTGGAAAGTTTTGCCCAGTGTGCGGATAGAGGAAAACAAAAGCTTATTTTATTTGATATCCGGATGGAACTTTATGATGCAAGTAACGTAATTTCATAATCATATCATACGGATGTACCCATGAGCCAAACTTAAAACGTGACAATACACAGGTAGCTACTCCTGCATACTTATCACACGAAATGGCGAGTTGGCATACCCGTTATCCATTTCCTTAAAACTTAAATCCTAGGATCGATCCATACGCCTCCTAATAGCCTTATGTACCACACTTGTACTTAAGAGACGCCGTGAACTGATCTCTCCGTCACGGGTGGAGCACATGATGTTGATGCCACAACAACATGCTCGTGGGACACTCCACGAGAAGCGACACTCAGGGTATCAGAGTACAATTGGTCTTATTCACATAACTTATAAAACTTATTTTCATAACAAAACGGAACATATATTGGAACATGCGATAATGAGTACAACTTAACATAATACTATCGCATGACATGAAAGCGAAATCCAAGGTTATGATTAGAATAGGAATTCAACGAACTGTCAAATGAATCGATAATCAAAGGCGTGAGGAGTTTTTTAAAAAGATATAGTAATATAATGGTATTATAATAATTTGACTTGAGTAACATAATACTTGTATATAATATTAAACTTGTAATTTATTTACTTATAACTTGTAAGCCTTAAGATATTTAACTTATAACTTGTAAATAATAATTTGATTGAAAATACGAATCTTTGGCGAGATTAAAATCTAAGAGTGGAACCAGTCACCAAGGTATGGATATCAATCCTATCTTGACAATTTCGTCCCCAAAATGTGGTTTATTAAACGAACAAGATAAAACCTTGATTCGTTAATAAGGAACCACTAGAGTATGAAATTTGATTTGTAAATTTATAAACAAATAACTCACAAACATGTATACTTGTAAATACGAAAAAAATATTTTTCATAAATCATTTTCTAAATAACTGATGTAAAACAAAACCTTTTTCAAAACGTTTGTAACTTCCAACACATATTTCATAACTTAATCCTAATACGGAATTTAAAATCAGGAATGATATACTTGTATCCAAACGACATAAATCGAAAGAAAGGATTCTATCCGTACCTTAAAATTTCCAAGTGATGCTACCTTGTTTTCAATTGTAGATTTATACGGGCAGAGTTTAGCCTACTGATTATCCTCTTAACCTAATTTGCACACAAACTAGGTAATTAACTAATATAGCTTTTACGATAACTCACGAGATTAAACCTTCACAACAAATGACAAAGTGCGATACTTAAACATCCAGCGGATTCACAACTAAGGACAGAGTATAGTCCGTTTTCGGACAGCACTCAAACATCCCGTCGAAATCACGATGAATGACAAAGTATAAACCCAATTTGAGCAGCACTTAAACATCCATTGGATAGTTCCAATCGATCGGACATTGAATCGTAGCAGCGATTGAGTTAATACCCTGTTTGCGGCAGCACCCCGCTATACTAATTAGTGTTTTTGGTAGTAATCGGACGATAACTCAGCGTAATTTTGGAGTTTGAACGTCGCTCAATCGCCCAGAATCAAGTCCCGAAGCCTTCTATTTATAGCCAGAAATTGACATTCCTTGCGCACCGTAACACCAAATATCTTGCGGTCCGTAACCACCCTTGCGCACCGTAACACTTATTCCCTTACGGTGCGTAAGGGACACCTAAACACTATAGGGTTGCCACGCGTGGGACTAGGCCTGCTGAGTCGACAGTTTCTAAATTTAGAATTTTGACAACGAGTATTTTAGGATAATCGTCAATAGGGAATACCCCCCCCCCCTGAGTTTTAGGGGCCCTGATCCTGATTCTGATTGTTCTGGAAATCTTAGGGTTTGTGCAGAATCACTTGGGTGTCTTAATTAGGGTTTCCTATTGGACTATAAATCATAAGAAATAATAATTTTTTTAATGAGGGTTGTTACATTTTTGTTTTAAAAATTTCGGGTGTTACAACTTGGTTGGATTGAAGGGAGCGCGTGTGAGATTATCCTGATTACAGATCGATAGCGTATGCATTGAACAGTGCGTGAAACGGAGCAAGGTGTCAAAGGATCGAACAATACTCCAATTGGATGGCAATCCGATCAAGTGGCTGGTCGATCAGATTTAGGGTGGAAACTTACAAGTATCGCGAGAAATCGGGTGAAAATGGCGAGAGAGCATGTGGTCGAGAGAGAGCAGTCACATCAACTGTTGTTGATGTGACAAGTGGGGTATTTATAGGCAAAGGAGGAGAAAGGCGGTGCAGTGCATTGGGTCGGATGGCTGTCCGATCGGTTGGCTGTCCGATCAGATGGCTGTCCGATCGGATGGCCATTCGATCGGATGGCCATTCGATCAAACGCCTCCGGCGAGCTGAGTTTTGGCGTTCCGTTTCGATTTGTTAAGCGTTGCGATAGTTTGGTTACACATTCTCATCCACATTTTCATATATTTATTACAATTAGCCATGTTGGGTCGTATATACATATCCATATTTCAAAGTTGCGATACCATAACCGGGTTTCGTATCAAATATGCGTTACTTTGCGACGCTTCACAGTCATCGAGGAGGGTAGAATAGGTCCTCACTCAACGTCATCGTGAACGTTAATGTGTGTGATGCGATGTGCGTTTTGAGTAATGAGTTGCACTGCGACACATCACGGCTATCAAGGAGGGTAGAATTGGTCCTCACTCGACATCTTCGTGGTTGTCAGCAAGTACAATGTGATGTGATTGTGATAAAGTACGCGAAGTTATGCAAAAATGTTGCAATATAGCGATATATGCGATATAGGTACATTATGATCCGAATCTCTGGTGCTAGGCGAAATGAGTATTACGAGTAGTAACAACGCACAAATGTGCGGGTTGTTACAACAAGGAACCCGTACAATCCGAGACTCGATCAAGATCTAAATGTAGAAGCAAAGGTAAGTATGTACTTAAGTATGTATTTGAAGAAAACTAACAGTATGTTATGTGTAAGGTAAGCATAATTGCTTGGAAAGGGATGATCTATGAATGCGATCTAGAACCGGCACCAAGGCATGTAATAAGACAAATTGATCCCAGGTACGTAAAATTTAGCATGTGGGTGCATGTAATGGTAAAATCTATCAGGTGAAGGAAAATTTTAAACGAAATAAATAATAATGGAATGGTAATGAAGTTTTGAAAATGTTACACGTGCCGAAACCTAATTCTTCGGACATAAGGTGACGATTACACGAAGACACGAAACTAGTATGTGGATTGTGTACCTGGCCAGTACACAAGAAACATATGACATTCGTGAGACCATGATAATTATTACAGGTATGTCCGTTAGAATTAGGTATTAGGTGGACGTGAGGGTGAAGGGAAATGTAATACTTTCAGGGATTTGAAAGTACCAAATACACATGAAAAGTATGAATGATATGTTAGAATCCACGAGACGGATTCGAAACATGAAAGGAATGAAAGATATGAATCATATTTAGAATCCGCGAGATGGATTCAAAACATGAAAGGAATGAAAGATATGAATGATATGTTAGAATCACATGAAAGGAATGAAAGATATGAAGGATATGTTAGAATCCGCGAGACAGATTCGAAACATGAAAGGAATGAAAGATATGAATGATATCTTAGAAACCGCGAGACGGATTCGAAACATGAAAGGAATGAAAGATATGAAGGATGTGTTAGAATCCACGAGACGGATTCGAAACATGAAAGGAGTGAAAGATATGAATGATATGTTAGAAACCGCGAGACGGATTCGAAACATAGAAGTGAATGAATGATAGAATTAAAAAGTTTGAAATTCGTAAATAGGTACGAGTCAAATAAGTAAGAATGAATGACAAGAATGAAAGGTTCAAAATTGTAAGTAATTACAGATCAAACGAGTAAATATTCTTTAAAAAATGGATATTTTCCAAGTTATGTTTTGAACTTATATATATATATATATATACATATATGAATATAATTATGCTCATGTAATGTATGCAAGAATGGTTGAAAGGATAAATGGGTCATACAGGTCAGATGGTGATCGCCCTTTTGAACCCGGTATTTAATGTTTTGAATTGTTAAGTTTTATACTTATAGGTAAGCATAATGTATGGGCGTGCATTGTCAAAAATTGGAAAGAAATAACCCTCGCAAGGTATGGATAACGAGTCAAAGGTTTTGACTCGCGCCAGGTATGTATAAAAGGTTATGCTTTCAATAGGAGCTTATGGCTCGACTAGAGAGGGATGTGTCAGAACTGGGTAATTAATAGACATAGGCAAGAATGTATTTACAATTGGACTTCCAAAAAGTCAATCGAAGTAAGATGATATTTATTTAGCAAATAATAGCAAATAGCATGAAGTATTTGATTCATTAGTAGCAAGAAACCTTAGTTGAGAGAAATAAGCTTTGAATAAGTTACATGTGTGTCATGTTAATAATCGACCCATGAGAGTCAAAATGAATGATGGTCTAGAATTCGAATGAATGGTTTATGTAACATACAAAGAATTAAAAACTTTCATAAGAAAAGATAAGGCAATGTCTTGTAAATACGCTTGATTTGGAAGGAAGAATCAAAGTGTACTTCAATGCACATACGATAAGTATGAGGTGGCAGTTGACTTTGAAAAGTCAAACTGCAAAAGTTCATGACATAATTAAATAAATGAAGATGTGTATGTAAGAAATGAAATGTGTAATGTAGCATAGAACGTACGTGAGAAATTTGTGAAAGTAATATAGTTTAATGAACAACAAATAGAATGAATGAAAGAATTGTGCTAACCATTTAATTTTGTCAATGAGAATGGTAGAAGGGTTGAAGTGATGAAACTAGTAGAGTTGGCGAAAGGATGTTCACGAGCAAGCTCATCATATGGAAGAAAAAGACCAACGTAGTTATGGTATGGACTCATGAATGAGCACACTGAGCTGGGTTACATATCATTGGTGTCACACCCCGATATTTCCACGTATTACCGGTGGGCCCGGTGGGGAGTATCGTGACGTAGTTGATATCATCATAGTCAAATAATCACAGTTCAATGCACAGCGGAAGTCTAAAGTAATAATAATACAAACCGATTCGAAAGTATAATAAAATATTACCCAACGGTTGTATATGGATCCACAGGCGGATCTTAAAGCAGAAATATAAACACTGTTCAACAGACTTTAGACGTTTAGAACTTGTAAGATTCCTTATTAACGCCCTGAGCTCCCAGCCAACTTACGTACAGTACCTGTCACTTAGCCTTTTTTTGTAAAATACGTCAGTTTACACTAGTAAATACAATTAACTGACTCATTTTGAAAATGTTTAAGAAAATTGATTTAAATGCACAAGGCACAAATATTCTTTTATAACTTGGGACAATTATATTAATAACAATCTTGTATCAGATTTACATGGTTGTCCAACATTTAGGGCCGGTGTTTAAACAAACCGATCAAGATTAATCGACACACCACAAATATAAACTCACAAGAAGTTACCTCACGAGTGAGTATATCTTTTACATACGCAACAGGCAGGTGTATGCCTACACCCTGTGCTTAAGTTGTGGCCATTTACGCTTTTTAAATGTGCCAAGGATATCCAGGACACGGTCATTAACCCCCAATGTTATTTGTTATCAAGCAATACTGATTAAAACGGGATTATGCAATTTCATCGTGTACGATTAAAAGGTTTCTACACCCGACCAAGAGGTATTATTATAATAACGTATCCCAAGCCCGTATAACGCAAAATAAGTTAAAAGTATTTACCTGAGCTAAAATGTAATTTTATTCTCAGCCGTATATTCAAATCAGCAAGCACAAGTACCTCTACTGGGGCTCTCAATCTGGAACGAAGGTTTTATTAAGCTATTAGATTGCTAACGGGTCTTATTTAAGTTGTAACTTAGACCGGTTAGTTTTAAGGAAAGGTTTACGGTTCAAAATGCAAGATTAAGAGAAGACCAGATTAGAATGTGATTTAGACCCGACAAGTATGGAGACTTGTATAATATGGGTAAACTAAACACCTTCTAAATTTTGAAGTGAAAATGATAAAGTTTGACCCGTTTCGGTTAATTTATGCAAACTAGTTACATAAATCGTACCGAATGCGAAAAATGCATAACGGGTAACCAAATGAGTCATGAACATGTTTCACAAGTTAATATGCCTTAAATATGTTGTGATATCAGTAGGATACCTTCCATTATGCCCAAAACGGATTTAAAATCAATTTAAGCCCCGTAGGGGTATTTTGGTCATTTTCAAGGTTATAAAAGAGGTTAAATAGTAATCTGAGGTTCTGGTCTAAAGTAATCAGTAAAAATATTTATTTTAATAAGTTATCTCAGTAAGATATCATATATATGTGAAATTTATCATTTATGGCCAAACTATGCACCGTAGGGGCATTTTGGTCATTTTACATAAGCTTTAAGGGTCAAATTTGGAAATCTGAGTCAAAACTTTTACTTACTGTTAAAGTATAGAAATTGATTCATAACATCAGTAGGTAAAAAGCTTTAGGTGCCTAATATGGTTTTAAACCATACTATGCGCCTAAATCGTATAAAGGTCGGTATTTGACGATATTCGGGTTTATTAAAGAAATCTGAGATTTTGATCAGCCTTTACAATTTAAAATAACTAATTTATTATATAAAATGAATAGAAAAAGGTTTGATATGTAAAGGATGTGTAAAACTCATTTTATTAGCAAAAATGGCATTATCGTCAATTACCGAGCCTATACAAGAACTCTATGTTATGATAAGTTTAAAATTTAATAAAAATTTCCAAAAATCCCTAAATATTATATTACATCAGTGGGTAAAAGGTTTGGTGTCAAAATTTGGGTTTAAATAGGATTTATGTCGAAAATGCTGTTAAATTAATAAAAACGCTTTCATTTACGATATTGTGCATAACTCTCATTTTAGACCATGAACTGATGTCAAATTTTGAGGACATGTTTATAAATCAGTAATAAAAGTTTTTTTTCCTCTCACATTTTCAAAAATCTCGTTTTAATATAAAAAGGGCATAATGGTCAACTTTTAAGCATTTAACGAAAACATGCAATGAACTAGGATTTCTATGGAACCAAGTTGTATAACCTCAGAAGGTTATACTAACCTATAATATGGTCCTAAAGGAACCCTAAGGCATATCTAAACTAAGCTAAATTGGGTCAGAACTGAAAGTCAAAGCAAAAGTCTATTTTTGCGACTTTCGGTTTCGAACCGAGCCTAAACTCATAATTGTCGGGTTGAACATGCCTAGACATGTTCAATTAATATTTAAAAAGTTATTAAAATGAAGAAACTTATTTTATTGTCTTTACATCATTAGTTATGAATTTTATTTAAAAACCGACTCGTTTGACTTTTATTTTAATTACTTTGACCCGACCATTAAGTAAGCAAACATGGTAATTAGGAGGTGCCCTTTTGAGGGTTTAATACCTACCTAATTACGATCACGTAGCCATGTTCGATGCGAACAATGGCTCGACCGTTTTAAAGTCAAAGCATTTGTCATGAACGCTTGACTTTTCGGCTTTAAGAGCCAAACAATTTAACTAAGCACGAAAGAAACACTTACGAGTGGTCCTTAGGACTGAAGGAGGTTCCCAAGATGACCAGGATCCTTTTAGAATGAGAGCAAGAGCAGATTTGAAGGAAGTGTGAAATGAGAGCAAAAACAAGTGGGTATTTATAGGATTTCAAGAACCGTTAGGATCGTTTCTCGTAACCCGTGCTTTGATCAAGACCCTACATGTGTTACCCACTGAATTTCAATACTATGGGTGCCTAAAACAAGCCCATAGATTGCAAGAAACTATGAACAAAACAATAAACCAGCAGCTGTTTTGAAACAAACTGATTTCAGCAGGTCTGGGGGCTCTCGCGCCCCGCGTAGGCTGAGTCCCCATCTTACGCGGCCCGCCTCCTCTGCTCAGATCAGCAACAACTTTCAGAAGTTCCAGTTTTAGTCCCTGTAAGCTTGTAAGGCCTTATTTGACACGGTTAAGGCCCGTTAAACCATTTTCAAGGCTCTATAATGATGCCTAAGCATAATGTACATGAAACATGCTCAAAAATATGTCAGATGTCGGTTCGTTTGGTCGTACGGTTGCGTTGTTCGGCTAATTACGACGAAACACGAACGAACACGAAAAACGATCCAAATTACACGACGAATGGAATTTTATCAGGCCAAACTCTAAAATAAAATATTTTAATAATTACATAAATTTTTGGATGTCCAGATATATTCAGAACGTAAGATATGCGCGATAATGCAAACTTATGCACTTTTTGACGCTTTTAGTCCCTGTTGATCAAATAACTTTATTTTTGCGCACCAAACACCTCTAAGCCTATTTCTAAGATATGTAAAGGATTTTGGGCATGTTTAACTTATGATCATATTCCGGAAGGTTCGATACCATACGAATCGGCAGACTTTTGCAGTTTGACGCAATTATTCCCTCAAATGCGCAAACTTGCGCATATCATCGTTTAATAGCATCGAAGCCTTATCTAATCCATATTAGACATTATTGAGAGTATTATTAAACATCATGATGCTTCGAGTTTGTAAAAAGGTGATTCAGAGGTATAATTAAACATATTGACGCTTTTAACCCCTTAAACTTGCGAAGTTGCGCGTAACGTCACTTAAAGGCATAAAAGCCTTAGACGGCCAATAATTGGCATTCCCGAGAGTATTATCAAACATCATGAAGCTCTCGGTTTGTTAAGAGGTCACTCAGAGGTAAGAATTAACATGTTGACGCTTTTAACCCTTCATCACGCAAACTTTCAATTAATTACGCGAACGGCTACACTCGATCAACAAGTGGCTCATTTGTTAATATAAATACCGTAAGAGGTTATTCAGAGACTTATTTTAAGCATGATAACACTTCCAGTCTGTGACAACCCGAGTTTTCAAGGTCTCTACTCGACTTAATACTTGTTCACAAAGTGTTTTTTATACATTCTTGGTGTGCATTATAAGTGTGTATGTTAATAATAAGTTTTGTATTAATATTATGTTTTGTATATTTAAAAAAAATGGAACCTTTGCCAAACACCCATACCCAATGAAAACCCCCACCCGATGAAAACCCCTGTTTTCGTCACACCCATTTTCGCCGAAGCCCAGTAAGGGCCCAGTTCATTCAAGTGTGCATATTTTACGTAAACGGTTTCATTCGTGAAACAACTGCTGAATAGAAAACCCTAAGGTCTCTCTCTCTTCCTCTCCTCTGTGTGACGGCAACCCCTAGATCTCTCGAAACCTTTGCTAGTCTCGTATCGTAACCGGTTAGTATGCCATCTCTGTGATTAGATTGTTGTTATGCATTGGGTGATTGTTATATATATTCTGTGAACTGTTATGTATATTAGGGGCTGTACTAGAAACCATGTTTATATGTTGTGAAGTGTAGGGTTTGAATGTATTAGAAAATTAATCAATGGATGAACTGCACATGTAAGTAGATTGGCTGCTATGTGATGTTGTTTGTGGATTGAATTGATTGGTATGATAGGGATCCTTATAATCTGATGTTATGATCGGTTGTGTTATGCCTACTATCCATGATTGATCTGATGATTGAATGATGATCATAATCGTATGGTGATGTTATGCGTGAAACTATGGTCCTTGTATTGATCGAGTTTGATTGATGATTAAAAGTTACTGGTTGTTGAAATCGTATGAACATTAGGGTTATGTTGATGATAGTTAATTACTGGAAACCTACACTATTGAAACTGCCATGGATGATTATGCTGTGTATATGATTATGTTGATGATTGATTATGTAACTGCTAGAATCGTGATTAGGGTTTTCATGTGAATTGTGTTTAACTGTTACCTTACCCGGCGAAATCTAGTGCCGACGAAATCACAACCCCGACGAAAACCCTTGCCCCGACAAAAATGCTATCACGACGAAAATCCTTGGGATTTCCTCGCCTGGGGGATTTCGCCAAAAATGTGATTTCGCCAAGGGTGATTTCGCCAAAAGGGATTTCGCCACATGTTCTGTGAAGTTGGAAAATTAGCACAGTAACTCAGTTAAGTCTGTTAATGGATAACTATGTTAGAATAGGCTGAGAAACCATTTATGTGAAGCGTGAATTGTATGAACTTGGAAATAACTGTTTACGTGTTACATGATGTTAACTACCAAGCACACTTTGTGATATTAGATTGCATGTGAAACCTTACAAATATAAACTGATTGTGTATACGTGCATACTATAGGCTTTGACTGATTATTTGTGAGCACGTAATTTAGCATACCGAGCAAACCGAGGTGAGTTCACACACTTTCTAAGGCATGGGATTCCTGGTGGTTGGGAATGGGTTAAAGAATTAAAACGAAACCTACATATCCTCCTTGGGTAGGATATGTACGGCCATCCTCCATGGGTAGGATGCCAATCTTAATCCTGCGTATTCTCCTTGGGTAGAATACGTACGTTCGTCCTCCTTGGGTAGGACAACAACCTTAAAACTTACTAGACAAAACTCTATCATGAAGTCCCTCATTTTTATATCGACTTAATCGCCAGGCCAATGGCGAGCGGGTCATTAGTTAATAGCGCTATTAGGGTTGACAAGCCTCACACCGTGCCGGTCGGACGGGCGTGTACTAATGGATCTGGGTACTTAGTCAATGATGA
>JARYGA010052663.1:0-17330 GCA_030545235.1 Helianthus tuberosus | reverse complement strand
GGTACTTTTAATTCGAGATTTGACTGAACCAATTTTAATTAATCTCGAAGTCAAACCTTAATTACGACGGTTTGACTTTTAGCTAATTAACTAAGCTAAACTGAATTAGGAAGGGTTAAGGACACTTACAAATGTCCTAAGTATGATTAGGGACCACTAGGAAACTTGTTGCTGATCAGGGGAGCTCCAGAGACTAGCTTGAAAGAAGTTGCAAGTGAAAGACCCAAAATGTAGCAAACTTGGTTCTCTTATATAGTGAACCCAAATGCATTAGATCATGCCAAAATAGTCTACATGTGTTGCAAGATCATCCCAGGTGTCCCTAAGATGCTAAAAACCACCTATAGAGCCCCTGATTTTCGAATACCACTCAAATAAGGCGGTGCAACCGTTTTAACAGGCAGCTGTCCAAAAATCGCCCAGATGCAGTCCTTACGGACCGTAAGGTTAGACCTTTACGGTCCGTAAGACTTCGCCAGAGGACAAAAATTTGTTTTCTTTCAAGCTGTGACCATGCAACTATGACATCTCCGACTCTTGTGCTTTTTAATCAGTATGGGGACCATGAAGTCAGCCATTGCATGCCTAGCCATGCACTTACACAACTTGTATTCTTATGGGAGGTTTTTAATGTCGGAAATACCAAGAAATTCATATTGGATCCATGTCTAAGGTTGTAACCAATTTATTATTTAGGATAGCCTGATTTATATACATAATTCAGATGTTGATTAAATATATCCTGGTTAGGGATTTATTAATAGGTCGCTCAGAGGTATAAATTAACATGTCGACGTTTTTAAATCCTACCGTACATCTTTATCTGGATCCGTTTTTATAACACGTTTGCATAACATGACACGTGTCTTTATTTTACTGGACATGAAATTTCGAGGTGTCACAGTTCAACACCAAGAGCCTGAGCTCTGATACCAGTTGTTAGGATCAGGATACACACACGAACACTGAACTCACACACACACCCAATTTTCTGTTGAAGAACACAAAGATTTATAGTGGTTCGGTCGATTCTGACCTACATCCACTCTCGGTAACTAGGAATATTTGTATTAAGCTTTTGGTACAATTTTACAGATACTAGCAATCACATATATATAAGATTGAGGAAAGAGAAGATAGTCCCAAAACATGATCCGTGAAATCTGGATCACAAAGACAATTATTTTCTTTTTCAACTTGATCAGCAAAGCTGACCTCAGCTTGATCAAATTGTCAAGTGGCTGGCTTGGCTTCACACTCAACAGTGAAAACCACTGTTTTTCTTTTTCTGTATAACAACTGTGGGCTTTAATTAGTTGTTAAACGTTGGCTCAATCAATTCTTTCCAAGGACTAACATTTACCATTTTCGTTATTTTAAAAATATAATGTAATGTTTTATAAAATTTTAAATATAACTTCACGACATACTTATATAATCCGTGTCTCGATACAAGTTTTGTTCGAAATCGAACACGTCAAATATAATTATTTTTTTTTGTTTTTACCATGACGAATCGAACCGATATTGTCCGAACAACTTTAGCAGCAGTATAAATTTCATATTATTTTTATGGTGTCTAGTGTAAATTTCGTTTAATACAAAGTTGTATTCGCAATAGTGTATTTTATATTGTAAGATATAACGAGTGTCGCTACTAGTGATGAACACTGTGGGTACCGTCCCACCAATATCGGTACAACGTCGATTCCATTCCGACCGTACAACATCGATACTCACTTGTATTTTTTACGGCTTTCAATTGATGTAAAACACGTTTAGATATATTTTTGGGCATATCACGAATTTATTTTTTTTGGTTCTCTTTTGGTTGCTATACCGAGTGCCGATACCGTACCAGTATTGTAATGAACCGATACCGACTGAAACCAAATTCACACCACATCGCACGTGAGATTTTCGGTAGTTTAACTAGTCTTACCACATGAAAGAATAATTATTGTTAAATTTTGATATTAAACATATCCAACAAGTTTTCTATCATATTTGCAAAATTCGTAATCTATCCATACATAAAAATGGGTCTATCATCATTTTCACACTTATTAGTTTACAATTTTATTTCTATCTAGCATTGGCGATGAGTATGACAAATTCAAACTCCTTGCCAGTCCCACTAGGATGGTGATGGATCTATTGGTGTTAGTCAACTCATTTCAGATTCATGACAAATTCAAACTCCTTGCCAGCTCAATAACCCACCTGGGGCGTTGCCCCCAACCCATACCAAGGGGGCTTGGGGGTGCAGTTCCTTAGAACCACTATAAAGTGAGCGTTGCCCCCATATACCCTCAAGTTTCTTAGTTTCTGAAATTACAATAGTTTTGTATAAGTGTGTACTCATATATATTGTAATTTTTTATTTGGTCTTTAAGAAAATCTCCATCACTCAAAATAGCTTAATGACACCAAAATCATCCAGATAACTTTCATAGTCACCACATCAGTATCAGTGTCACATTTCACTTTTCATATTTAGAAATTTAAACGATAAAATTCATAAATGTATAAATATTTCTTATAATTGAATTTACATATTATATATAATAATGAAAAATGATCAATCGGAGTTGTATTTTATTGAGATGGGTCAAGTGGGTAACATGTTTTATTTTGAAAGAAGCAAAAAAGTGAAATGACCAAATTATTCAAATGCCCTACTATATCCTTAGTTATATAAAAAAAAACTTGTATCATTCTTTTGATAATATCTTTTCAATAATAATAATCAATACATAAAAGTTTAAAAAAAAAATTGTATAGAAAATAGAATGTACAAAAGGTATTGACACACCTGCCTAATCTGACCCAAAAGCTTTTTAACTCATAAAAAATCATTCATTTTTACACAAACCATTGAAACCAGAAAGGAAAGGTAAATCATATTCAAACATTGAAAAGAAGATCATTAGAATATGAGGTATGGGGCGGGGTTGTGGCGTGTGATGGGTACAAACGCCTAAGTCATCATCCCGGGTGGGCTTGGGTTTCGGCGTGGCCCCTTGGGCGGGGGGTTTCAGCCCGGGTGTTGGGCGGGGCTATCAAGATGACATGGCGGGATCTCATTGGCCAAGACAAGTAGCCGTTTGGGCTAGCCGTTGGCCAACGGCTATGTGTTTAAAAAAAATTAGTTTTTCACTATAAATACTCACACTTCTATTCATTTTTTACCACAACGGCTAATGTTGGAGACGAGAGAAGAGATAAAGAAAAAATATTCCAAGCAATAGGAATTTTTTTATGTAATTTCCTTTATTTAAAAATGTAATAGGTTTTTATTTAAAAAACATTATTAAAAAATATAAATTTGTTTATAAAAAATATAAATATGGATCGTTGGCCACCCCCCAAACCCCCGCCCCACCATACCGTCTTCAATGTGGGTCAGCCCAGCGAAGCCCAGCGAAGCCCAGCGAAGCCCACCCAACCCACGTGTCGGGCCACGCCCCAAACCCCCGCCCACCATACCCCACGGTCTTATTAGGTGCATAGCAGCGTAGATACCATTAAGACATTAACTCTAGTAAAATTACACACGGATCCCATTAAGGCATTAACCCTAGTAAAATTACAAAAAATGATCTAAAAAAGAAACCAAAGTCTTAGGGGACCCGGGGTGGTGAATTAAGACATTAACTCTAGTAAAATTACACACGGATCCATTAAGGCATTAACCCTAGTAAAATTACAAAAAATGATCTACCAAAAAGAAACCAAAGTCTTAGGGGACCCCGGGTGGTGAGTGATGGAACCCCCATCACTTGTGAAAAACTTTAGCACACCGCCGCCACCATCATTTATCACTCGTGAAACTTACCACGTGTGATATTTATCACGCGTTAATTTTCGAAAAAATGGAACGTTGGGGGCTTGTTTCTGTTGACAAGATGACTGTTTGAGGGTTTTTTTTTTATATAATCCAAATATTTCCACTAAAAAAATATTGTGAGTGATGGAATAATGGTTGATAACATGACGGAACTTGATTAGATGTTGTGAGTGATGACTAGTCACCACCCCACCCCCTTATTACCAATATGTGATTTAGGACCTCCATTTCCTTTAGCACCAAGCTTTATACCTCCAGAATGATAATCTGAACTGAGCAGTTCATAATGTTCATGTGTAGTGAAATTGTTGTGTTATCACAAGCATCTGAGCGTAAGGTATCAAGCTGTACATCATTGACAATTACTCTATATTGCCAAAAAAAAGTCTTCCGCAAGGAGGTTGCAAATAAGAATTGACATAAAAAATGCAAAAATATGTCACAAAAATAGTGTATTTTATATTGTAAGATTTAATGAGTGTCACTATTAGTGATGAACACTATGGGTACCGTCCCACCAATATCGGTACAACATCGATTCGATTCCCACCGAACAACATCGATACTCACTTGTATTTTTTTACGGCTTTCAATTGATAAACACGTTTAGATGTATTTTTGGGCATATCACGAATTTATTTTTTTTGGTTCTCTTTTGGTTGCTATACCGAGTGCCGATACCGTACCGGTATTGTAACGAACCGATACCAACTGAAACCAAATTCACACCACATCGCACGTGAGATTTCCAGTAGTTTAACTAGTCTTACCTCAAGAAAGAATAATTATTGTTAAATTTTGATATTAAACATATCCAACAAGTTCTCTATAATATTTGCAAAATTTGTAATCTATCCATACATAAAAATGGGTCTACCATCATTTTCAGTGTTATTGGGTTACAATCTTATTTCTATCTAGCATTGGCGATGAGTATGACAAATTAAGGAAATGTTTGGATTAGCTTTTCAAAATAACTTATAACTTTTTGAAAAGTTAATAAGTCACAACGAAATGACTTATTGACTTTTCCTTTCACAAAATAGTTTCATCCAAACACTTTTTTGCTTTTCAAAAGTTAATAAACTAATAAATCACTAAAATAAGCAATCCCAAACACCCACTCAAACTCCTTGCCAATCCCATTAGGATGGTGATAGATCTATTGGTGTTGTTAACTCATTTCAGATTTAAGGATGCCCAATAACCCACCTGTGGCGTTACCCCCAACCCACCATGAAGACTCAAGAACCAGTTGGTCCGAGTTGGTATGAACATAGCTTCAGATGACCTTGACAAAGACCTGCAAGATCACAAGGAAGAAAGCACACTGTTAGCCTCGTCACAGGGAGGGGGGGTCTCTCTAACCAAGCTCGGGCGTGAGAATAAATATTTGAGAGGAGAAAGTAAGTCAGTGAGAGAGAGAGAGAGAGAGAGGAGAGTTTAGAGAGAGAAAGTAGCAATTACCCTTTGTGGGAAGTCTTGGCGGGGTATTTATACTTTTGGGGTATGCTGACGTGGCGAGTTAGTTAGGGTCGGACCAGTCGCTATCAGGTAGTTAAAGCCGTGGGTCCCAGTTAGTTAGAGAAGATCCTATGGCTTAATCGTTCCGACTGGGGACGTTAGGTCCGACCAATCCTTTGAGCTGTCGATCCGACCTTACATTCTATCAAGTATTCGGTCCGGTCCCGGACGTATCCTCATTAAGTCCCCCTAATTCGTGGCATTTGTTTAGTAAAAGCTTCGAACTAGATGGTAGGGTTTTTTAGGTTCGACGCTTTTTTCTGTGGCGGTTTTTTTATTTTTTTATTTTGAATTTGGCGGTGACCTTTATTGGGTGACTGTCGGTCAATTTATCTTTTCTTTTACTGACGTGACACTTGATTTGCGTCACTTGTCATGACGTGTCATGCTTCTATTGGGCCGTTTGAGGTGGTGTATTCTTTTTATAAATTGGTGAAAAGTTTTTCACTTTTTCACTTTTCTATCTGTATCTTCTTCCCCAACTCTTCCTCTTCCTTTTGGATTATCGCTTTTGCAGGCATGTTAGTATCTTCTTCTTGTAATCATGGCTAACAAAAGTAACTTGTCCGGCTGTTTCAATATTTTAAACCGAAATGGTCTGGCGTGGTTTGTGGAGCAATATGCGATTCCCGCTTCTTTACACCCTATTCTTCCTGAAAAGATAAAGCTATCCATCCCTTCGTTCATGGGAAGATAGGTGTTTATACTCGGATGTTCGATTACTGTAACTATCGTCTTCCTTTGACGAAATTTTTTATTAGGGTTTTGTTGTTTCATGAGGTTCATCTTTCTCAGATGAACCCCTCCGGTCTGGCCAAGGTATGCCAGTTCGAACTTGCCTGTCGTAGCTTAGATTCCGATCCAGATTTGGATGTGTTCCGGGGCCTTTATAAACTGAACCGGTCTGGTGATTGGTACACTTTCGAGGTTCGGAAGAAGAACGCCTGCTGCTATTCATGGATTACTACGAGCCTGAAGGATTGGAAAGACCGCTTCTTTTTGGTGGATGATCGGTGCGTACCTGCTGAAATGACTTGGAGGTTAAAAAGATCCAGTCATCCCCCTCCCCTTCCTGAGGATTTTGCGTTTAATAGGGATTTGTACGCTGCTCTGATTAAGGAGGCCGACCGCGTCCAGAAATTTCCGGAACACATTCTAGTCATGGGGAGGATAAGCACGATATGGTCTGAACCGGAGTATTATCCTACCCTTAAATGGAATGGAAAGGGTTAGTTATGTTTTTAGCTCGAACGCCGCTTTTCGTGCATTGTTATGCTTTCTATTTTGCTCGTTTTCTTTATGTAAGTATATTTACATTGTGAATTGCTTTGTCTCTACGCAGTTATGGGTTTGAAGGATGCTTTAAGGCTGAAGTATTTTGATTCCACCGAGCTTGACGTTCGGGCTACGAAGACGCCGAAAGGGGATCCACCGTACCTGACTATTGTGAAGGAAAACCTTTTGTCCAATTAGAGATCCTGTTGATGCGACTGGCCAGGGAGGTTCGAGCTCGGATCCTTTAGCAAACGCTGTTCCGGTTCAAGTGGCCTCAGTTGTGGGCATAGATAAGGGAAAAAAGACTGGTTCGAGCGGGGAGAAAGATTCATGTTCGAAAGTTGTTTTGTATGGTTCGGAGCACTTATCCATTGAAGATGAAGGGGTGAATGCTGAAAGTGGTGAGGAT
The DNA here is from genome assembly GCA_030545235.1 of Helianthus tuberosus. Classification (NCBI taxonomy): domain Eukaryota; kingdom Viridiplantae; phylum Streptophyta; class Magnoliopsida; order Asterales; family Asteraceae; genus Helianthus; species Helianthus tuberosus. Next base: position 10,272 of record JARYGA010052663.1, on the reverse strand, counting down.
GATGCTGACGTTCATCCTCACGTTAGTTTTAAAAGGGGACGAAGAACTTCTTCGAAACCCGATCCAAACCCCAAGAAGCTGAAGAAAAATAAGTCGGATCTGAAGACAGTTGTGTTAGAGGATGAGGTCGATCAAGTCACCGGGTTTTCTGCTGCCGGAGGTCTGTTGGAGAATTTGGACGCCCATCTTCATGGCGGCAAGACTCCGAGAGATCGAACTTTCTGTGACAACCCGCACTAAACCAGGTATCCGTACAACTTAATTAATGATTAATTACTGCTTAATTACTGTGCTTGTTTGAAACTAGCTGATAAACTGCTACCTGCATACTGATACATGCACTTACTTGCATCACACTTTATTTGTTGTCACTACATTATTTACATGCTGAACCCTAGTGACAAACATGATGCACGAAAAGCACAGTAGCACTAAACGGATACACAATGAACATGCTGATATAACCAGCATCAGGCAGATACTGCCTCTAAGGCCTGTTAAGAGCCTCATATATTTTGGCTACACTGGTAGTGAGTGTAGGGATATAAGGGTTGTGGTACTGCGTCTCTAGGAATAAGATACACTGATTGGATGTGCCTAAAACGTACTTTAAATACAAAATTCTGCGCTTTATTATAGAACTCAGCATTTTAAATTGCTAATACAGTGCAAAAACACTTCAGAACGGTCCCGTATATTTTCCTAAGTACCGGGAATAATTTATGTTACAAAAATATATATAAAGAGTTTTTTTCGGCATAATTAAACATTTTAACGGAACGGTATTTAATCGTAAGAACCGGACATTACCCGGGACACTAAATTTTTGGCAGACACTTTGTTTTATTTTCTATGGCTAGTCATGATCCCCGTATGCCATAACACCCGCCAAAAATAAACCACTAACATATATCACATTACTTACACTTTAGTCACAATATTTACATAATACCCCCCCCCCCCCAACGAATTCTTTTCCCCAAGTGGGACCCCACATGTCATAACACCATACTTCCAATCTTCTTGCTTGATTTCAACTCTCTTGTATTAATTGATTTGCTTGTCTATCTAACTAAGATATGTGAGAATAAATGTATAAGTAAGGTCCATTATATTGTATGTCACTTCACAAGATTATACAACCCATTTTCACTCTCTCCTATCTCTTGATCGGCTGCCCACAACCGAGCACCCCATCACCACCCTAAACAACATCATCTCCTTCCTTTCATTGTCCATTCTAAGCCTAGAAATCATCCATGGAAGGTGCAACTTGAAGGGATTGCAAGGGTGCATTGTTCTTGCTTGATTCTACATCTTTTCTCATCATTTTGACACAAGATTCTTCCCTAGCTAGAGGCTAGTAGTAAGTTTCTTCATACTTGATCTCATCTTGTTCGAAAATTATGGCATTTAACATGTAGTATTGTTGTTTAAATCACTAGATTGCAAGAATATCAGAAAAATATGAAACATAAGTATGAACATAAAAATCTACGTAAAGGTTTACTTGTGTATGATTTATAAAGTGGAATCTCGTCGGGTTAAGGGTTGGATAACACATACTTGATATTTAAAAGTCGTTTTCTTGTTTAACCCGCTAATCGGACACTTATAACGCGATTTAATAACATCGAAATCACAAAACAGCATGCTGAGTCACTGTTTCAGCCGCCTTTAACAGGCTGTAAACGGACCTTAAAAACTCGAAAAACGGAATTTCAAAAGCCTAAATCGTGTCATTTCAAAAAACGAAGAAAATGGCGCTGGAATCGTATTTTTCTGATGTCGGTTACTATTTTAAAAATCTGTTTCCGTGACAGCAGCTAAGGCTGTTTGTTACTGCAGAAAATTGGGCTGTGTGTTTTCGATCACAACTTAAAACCTGAACCGAACCAGCCCCTGAAACTTTTATCAAAGATGAACACAGATGTATTTGTGACCCTCGAACTGGATTTTCGACAAACGGACTTACGAGGAATTTTTGGCGAATTATTCCGTAAACTGTGATCAGAATGTAACAAATCTGATCACAGTTCGGTAAACGATTTTCCATAAATTTTTGGTAATGAACGAGACCCCGAAATTTTTACACAATAATTTGTGGGTCGGTTATGACGTTCCACAAAAATTTGGGAATTTTTGGAATAAGTTAAGTAATTTATTTACACGTCCGAAAACAGTCCAGTTTTCACAAATTGAAACTGAAACGACAAGGGTAGTATTTTGCGTGTCAAAACGTAATGGTTAATTGTTGATGATCATGGGTTGATTTCAAAAAGAAAATGATGTGCGTATTAGCACGGACACTCCCGTTTTTAGGGGAAGTTCTGGCGAATTTTTCTAAAAATATCTAGACTTAGAAAAATTATTTTTCTATCGTGTATGTGAAACTTTATATCTCATAATTAAACCTCGCCTTGAGTTTTGACATAAAACTTTAAAGTGTTGGATAGGAGACTTGTAAATGTATTTTTTTTAATACGTTAAGTCACCAAATACATAATACCTGTACGAATACCCCATCCTTGGGAAGGAATCTATTTATACGTTAACCAAGAAATTTAAACACGAAATAGTTGTCTAACTATTTCCCCAAGAACATTAAGACCCTAAGCTAAGGCACGTCCGCTCGTCTAATAGATATTAGCACGTTGTAGGTTGTCGTGCTGCAGACTGAGTTGATTTGCTGTTATTCGAGGACGCATTACAGTGAGTTCATGTCCCCCTTTTCTCTAACTGTTTTCAGTTTTCTTAACTGCGGGGGTGAAATACATGTTACTTTGTTTACAAGTACTTTATACACGGTATGATTTACGTAAGGAGGTTTAGATCATGTGAATGGGTAGTTAGAACACCGAGGGACTCAGGCGGTAGATCTATCTGGGTGTAGCGAGCCCAGCTCTAGGCCAAACGGACCTCGCTGAGGCTAACCAAAACGGACCTGGAGTGACTTGGTTGCCCAACGCAAAAATCAGCTAGGGTTGTGTCTTCCTACTTGCATTTCACGACATGCTAATGGCCTTGCAAACCATTGGTGATTACAAGTCCTCTTACACTGCTACATACCAGGAAACTTTTATACTTACAAGTGTTTTATATACTCACTTACGCATGAACTCGCTCAACATTATGTTGATTTTTCCAACTTACATGTATTTCAGGGAACTAAGGATCTGGCCCGGTATGCTACGTTTTCCCGCTGTGTTAGAATTACAGGATCATCCATGTTTAGGGATTGCGACTTTTACCTGGACGAGTCGCAAGTCTTAAACAAATGTTATGTTATATTTTGGGGTTGTGTGTTAAGAACAAAGTTTTTATGTTGTAATTTCCGTTGCATGTGTCAACGTATTAAGACAATGTTGTGGTATTTTACTTAAATCAATGGATGATCTGCATGTTTTATTTTCATATAGCTTTGTTGTGATTAAGCTATGGTATTAAGAAGTCACACCAAATTAACCCACGCTTCCGCAAAGCCAGGGTGTGACAGCTTGGTATCAGAGCTCTGATCATAGTGAACTAGGATTCTTTCTCGAGTCTAGACTATGATCACTAGGGCTCTCACGAAAACATTTTTCTGCATACCACTTAAGTCCAGATCCAAAACTTTTTACAAACAAATGTTGAGCACATTTTATTAATTATAGGCTCAGCTTGGAGGGCTGAGGATCGGTCTGGAGGATCGAGGTGATCGAAGTAGTTGAGCACGTTGGTTTGTTATAGGATCGATCTGGAGGATCGAGGTTTGGTTTAAGTGAAGGATAGAGCAGTCTTGTAGACTGGATGAAATTGGCTAGTAAGACTAGGAGAAGTATGTGATACCTTACTTGGTGACTTATGTGATTAACTGATTATATGATTGATTATTATACGTATATGTGTTTGTGTTACAAACGTTATGCTTTCATCAAGTACTAGAAAGATGGGCACTACGAACCCCATGACCATAGTATCAGACGACATAGTTCAACGAAGCACGAGGTGTACATTTCTGATACTACCGGCACAGACAATGACGACTTTCAGCCCTTTGTGCACTGCCTGAAGTCGTAGCAGAGCCTACTGATGGCCATCTTGTTGGGAATTTGCCACTGGCAGTGATCCCTGCCCCTGTGCCCCTTGCCGCTTATCTCGTTGTTGATATGCCCCCGACGTTGTCTCTGAAGACGATGTCGAACTATTAAGAGGAGGACCCACTTGAGGGCAAGGCCCTATTGCTGCTGGCATTAGACTACTGCATGCGGACACTCCTGTAGGGGAAAACTCATTTCCCTATCCCAGACTCATTTGAGTCTCTGACATCCGCATCTTCGCACATACAGGGAATGCAGCATTACTTACACGACGCCGACCCTGATATGGCATTACCAGCTGCACCGGATCCCGCACACAGTTTTGAGTTTGATAGCGATATTGAGGACAATCCTGTTTTTCCGCCTGGTGTTGATCCAGACCATGACATTGAGTTCATGCACTTAGACCAGCCCTTGGGGAATCCTGTAACCCCTGTGATTGTTGATCTAGCCAATTTCGAGATGGAGTTTTTGATTCGGAGCTAGCCGTGGCCCCTGAGCCAGGCGTTGCTCCTGACCCCGCATTGAAGTATGACCCTGTTCATGCCAATGCACCGGCTGTTGCTCCTTGATTGATCATCTGCTTGGATGAGAGAAAATTTGGGGTAACTGTGCAAGACAATTTATTATTACGGGGGCCCACGTAATAACGATTTGTGGTGCACAGGAATCCTGGTGGACTCTGCAGGTCAAGCTGATGATAACCAATGCAGCAGGAAATAACTTAAACACAAAATGACCTAGGCGATGTAGCCTCGAGTTCATTCTATTACGAGCAACAAGCCAAATTGGCAAGCCTATGTGAAGGCTCAGAAATTTACTTCCCCACTTATACAGTGAGTATATTTGCGTGTGAAATGGGGTGATTACATGATGGCTTACGTTGCTATATATACCCCATAGACAATTGAAACATTGTCCAACCCGCTTCACACTATTTCGACAAAAAGGGAATGTCACCCAGACGTGACACAAGCACCGGTACGTTACTGAGGACAGAAGACGAGCTGCAAGAACGCATCTCACAGATAAATGCACGACATTGAAGCCCTCCACTCTAAGTACAACGATGGCATTACTGGAGATAACCCTCCAACTGGCTGCACCTATAAACAGTTCCTGAACTGCAAGCCTTTGAACTTTGTCGGAACCGGAGGCACCGTTGCATTGTTCGTTGGTCCAAAAAGACCGACTCCACTCTAAGAATGAGTAACTGTTCGCCCCAACAGAGTGTTACCTACATCTCAGGGATATTTCTAGATGGCACACTCTCTTAATGGAACCTCCAGGTTCAGACCCTTGGCACAGACGCTGCTTATACACTGAGCTGGGACGAGCTCAAGGAAACGATTGAGAAGAAATGTTGTTTTAGGACAGAAATTCAGAAACTTGACGTGGAGTCCTGAAATTTGAATGGACGAACCAGAGACTCCTGAACGTGTCCAGCGATCGCACGACTTGTCTAGGGTCGTCCCCTACTAAGTCATTGATGTAGTATGATATAGTGGTGTACTTGTAAGCTTTACATTGTGGTCTCGAATTGTGGCAATACAATCGCAGTATTCTCACCACATGCGATGTTCAATCAATTGTTTATGTCCTACAACATAAGAGGTTATGTGATTGACTTGTTGATAACATGAGATGTTATGTGTTGGTATTGTTAAATGCATACGCACACTTCACTTGCTATGACCTAACCTATGTGAAACATCTTTTAGAAGATGCCGCCAAGACGCGAAGTGCGCATGCCCACCTCTGAGGCAGAACTTAAAGAGATAATTGCTGCAGCTATAGCACAGCACGAGGCCCTACGCTCCGAACCAATCCAAGGTACCTCAGAAAATAACGGTTGTTCCTACTGGCACTTCCTCAACTACAAGCCTCCGAAGTTCGACGGCACTGGGGGTGCCATAACTTTTGTAAAATGGATTGAAAGTATGGAATCCATCTTTCGAATGAGTGGCTGTACGCCAGAACAACAAGTCCCATACGTTTCTGAGTTGTTTCAAGATGGAGCTCGTTTATGGTGGAATCTTCAGGTTCGAATAATGGGCCTAACTACAGCATACGCGTTAACTTGGGATGAGTTGAAAGGAATGATGCATAAGAAGTTTTGCCCCCAAACGGAAACCCAGAAGTGGGAAGATGAATTTCGGAGCCTATTGATGGAAGGTCCGAAGGTGTTGGAGTACGTGCAACGACTTCATGATCTGTCACGAATTATTCCGTACCTGGTAAAACCAGAACTGAAGAAATTGGAACAATTCATTTGGGAACTGGCGCCTCAAGTCTTGAGCTTGATGACAGCATCTACGCCACTAACAACCATTGTTGCAAGTAAGATGGGTTTGGCACTCGTTACGGAAGCAAATAGACTAGAAAAACTTGCAAACCCTGACAAGAAAACTCAGGTAGAGTCGTCTGGAAAGAACAAAAGGAAGCTTACCGAAGATACCCAAATGAACAACGATGAACAAAGATCTATTCGAGGTTGCTTTGACTGCGGGGACAAAGGGCATTTCAAGAAAGATTGCCCTAACAAACAGGCCAGTGATAAGATTTACTTAGAAACCAAACCAAGATGTGCTGAGTGCAAGTGTCACCGTGATGGTGGATGTCAGAAGCCTTGGTACGGGAGGAAAGGACACAACAAGGAAGGTTGTGGGATGAAGAGTTCCATACAAGGAGAAAACAGTAACAACGCTCTAGGTGGAAATGGGAAAGGAAATGGCCGAATGATAGGATGCTTCCATTGTAAGGAAGTTGGACATTTTAAGAGGGAATGCCTGAAGTTGAAACAAGACCGTGAGAGAAAATCCAACATCAGAGCTTGTGAGGCATGCCAGGATCCAGGTGTGGCTTCTGGTACGTTCCCTAACAACCAAAACTTTTGCACCTATTTTGTTTGATGCTGGTACCGATTATGGCTTCGTGTCATTAGAATTTAAGAATATACTTGGTTTAACCGCTAGTAAGTTAGATATCCCCTACTCAATCAAATTGGTTAGCGGAAAGTTAGTCAGAGCCGACGAAGTAATCAGAGGCTGTGTGATAGAATTAGGAGAACGTGAGTTCGCTCTAGATCTACTACCAGTCCAGTTGGGAAGCTTCGACGTGGTAGTAGGAATGGATTGGTTATCAGGCAACAAGGCTGAGATAGTATGTCACGAGAAAGTTGTTCGTATCCCAACCAATGATGGTGAGACAATCGTTGTTCACGGAGAGAAGCGTGACACGCCGCTAAGATGTATCAGCTGCTTGAAAGCAAAGAAGTGTTTACAGAAAGGATGTGTTGCTTTTCTGGCACACATCGTGGATAAAAAGGCTGCCGAGCCAAGGATCGAAGACATCCCTGTCGTAAGGGAGTATCCAGAAGTCTTCCCAGAAGACTTACCCGGACTGCCACCCCAAAGGCAAGTAGAATTTCACATTGACTTAGTTCCAGGCGCCGCGCCTGTAGCTAGGGCACCTTATAGACTTGCACCGTCTGAGATGCAGGAGTTGTCTACACAACTCCAGGAATTTCTTGACAAAGGATTCATCCGACCAAGCTTCTCACCTTGGGGAGCTCCAGTTTTATTTGTCAAAAAGAAAGACGGTAGTTTCCGTATGTGTATTGACTACCGGGAGTTGAATAAACTAACAATCAAGAATAGATACCCTCTGCCAAGAATCGATGATTTATTCGATCAGCTTCAAGGTTCAAGTTTTTACTCTAAGATCGATCTTTGATCTGGGTACCATCAGCTAAGAATACAAGAAGAGAGCATCCCGAAGACAGCCTTCAGAACTCGTTATGGACACTACGAGTTCCTAGTTATGCCGTTTGGGTTGACAAACGCGCCTGCTGTTTTTATGGACCTAATGAACCGAGTCTGTAAGCCGTATCTCGATAAGTTCGTGATTGTATTCATCGACGACATCCTGATTTACTCAAAGACGAAGGCTGAACACGAACAACATCTTAGAACCATATTGGAGCTGCTAAAGCAAGAACAACTGTACGCCAAATTCTCCAAGAGCGAGTTTTGGCTACGCGAAGTCCAGTTTCTTGGACATGTGGTTAATGGGGATGGAATTCATGTTGATCCCACCAAGATCGAGGCAATAAAAAATTGGGAAACGCCTACAACGCCAACCGAGATTCGACAATTCTTGGGCTTGGCTGGCTACTATCGAAGGTTCATCGAGGATTTTTCGAAAATCGCTCAACCATTGACGCTCCTGACCCAGAAGGATAAGACGTTTGATTGGGGAATCAAACAGGACGAAGCGTTTCAGATATTAAAGGGTAAGCTTTGTAACGCGCCAATCCTAGCTCTACCAGAAGGTACCGACGATTTTGTGGTATACTGCGACGCATCGCGTCAAGGATTGGGTTGTGTGTTGATGCAACGCCAAAAGGTCATTGCTTACGCATCACGCCAACTAAAAGTGCACGAAAAGAATTATACCACACATGATTTAGAGCTTGGCGCAGTGGTTTTTGCTTTAAAGATCTGGAGACACTACCTGTATGGTACGAAGTGCACAATCTTCACGGATCATAAAAGCCTACAGCACATATTCAACCAGAAGGAGTTGAATATGAGGCAAAGACGATGGGTTGAATTATTGAACGATTACGACTGCGAGATAAAGTATCACCCAGGGAAGGCGAATGTAGTCGCCGATGCCCTAAGTCGTAAGGAAAGAATCAAGCCTATAAGGGTTAGAGCTTTGGAAATGATTATACGAACCGACCTTTCCTTGCGCATTCGTGCTGCACAAAAGGAAGCTCTCAAGGAGGGAAACCTTGAGGAAGAATATCTCCGTGGAATGGAGAAGCTTTTGGTACCAAACGAGGAAGGAACGTTATGTTTTGAGAAAAGGATTTGGGTTCCTCTGTTTGGTGGATTAAGGGAAGTTATTTTCGACGAAGCGCACAAGTCACGGTACTCTATCCACCCTGGATCGGATAAGATGTACCAGGATCTCAAAAATTATTATTGGTGGCCTAGGATGAAAGGCGATGTTGCTATTTATGTGAGCAAATGTTTGACGTGCGCTAAGGTTAAGGCGGAATACCAGAAGCCTTCAGGGCTGCTGCAACAACCTGAGATTCCCAAGTGGAAATGGGAACAAATCTCAATGGATTTTGTTACGAAATTGCCAAGAACGCCAAGAGGCCATGACATGATTTGGGTGATAGTTGACCGCTTAACAAAGTCCGCACACTTTCTGCCAATCAGAGAGAAAGACAGTACCAGTAAACTTGCGGAAATATACATGAGAGAGATTGTCGCACGTCATGGAGTACCCCTCTCAATCATCTCTGATAGAGACGGAAGGTTTGTGTCAAGGATATGGCAATCCTTCCAAGAAGCCTTTGGCTCACAGTTGAATCTGAGCACTGCATTCCATCCGCAAACTGACGGCCAGAGCGAGCGAACGATACAAACTTTGGAAGACATGCTGAGGGCATGTGTTATGGATTTGGGCGGTAGCTGGGATAAACATTTACCTTTGGTCGAATTTTCATACAACAACAGCTACCACACCAGTATTGGTGTCGCGCCATTTGAAGCCCTATACGGACGCAAGTGCCGATCACCCCTATGTTGGTCTGACGCAGGTGATAGGCAGCTTGCTGGTCCCGAGATCGTCCAAGAGACGACAGACAAGATTACGCAAGTTCTTAAACGCATCGAAGCCGCTCGCCACAGGCAAAAGGCCTACGCGGATCCAAACCGGAAGCATGTGGACTTCCAAGTCGGAGAGATGGTGTTATTGAAAGTTTCACCCTGGAAGGGGGTGGCACGCGTTGGTAAGCGTGGGAAGTTAAATCCGCGCTACATTGGTCCTTTCAAAATTCTGGAAAGAATTGGGACAGTAGCATACAAGTTGGACCTACCTGCTGAACTAAATGGTGTTCACGATACATTTCATGTATCCAATCTAAAGAAAAGTCCAACTCAAATTGACGTTGCCATTCCTATCGACGAGATTCATATTGACGACACGCTCCACTTTGCTGAAGAACCTGTTGAGGTCACGGATTGGAAAGTTAACAAGACCCGCCGGAGCAGTGTCAAACTCGTCAAAGTACGTTGGAATGCCAGACATGGTCCTGAATTTACCTGGGAACATGAGGACCGGATGAAAGAGAGATACCCCCACTTATTTCCTAAGAACTCTGCATCTACAAGCA
>JARYGA010052662.1:0-36411 GCA_030545235.1 Helianthus tuberosus | reverse complement strand
GACGCAGTTTTATGGTCCTCACCTCCCTACACACCATACTAGTGTAGTACCTTGTTCCTGGCCCATACTGGGTCTCAAAACGCTGTCTGTCTATGTACTGGCACTGTCAGTATATTTCTGAGTTATCCACTAACTGTGCTAACTGTGCTTTGTGCATCAAGTATGTCACTAAAGTTTGTCTGTGATAATGTTGTGACATTATGTAATATGTGATGCACATGTATGTATGATGCAGTAATCAGAAAGTAATTAAGTAATTCAGCACAGTCATTAAGCACTTAATTAATATTAATTAATTGTACGGATACCTGGTTTAATGAGGGTTGTCACATTCTCCCCCCCATTAAGAAAATTTCGTCCCGAAATTTTAAGTTCTGCTTCTAGTTGCAGGGGTCTTGGGGAATAAATGTGGGTACTTTGCCTTCATACGATCCTCACGTTCCCACGTGAATTCCGGGCCATGTCTTGCATTCCATCGAACCTTGACGAGTTTGACACTACTCTTGCGTGTTTTGTTAATCTTCCAATCTGTGACCTCAATTGGTTCTTCAGTAAAGTGGAGTGTGTCGTCAATGTGAATTTCGTCGGCAGGAATTACCACTGTCTCTTGAGTTGGACTCTTTTTCAAATTTGATACATGGAATGTATCATGAACGCCGTTTAGTTCTGCGGGTAAATCCAACTTGTAAGCTACAAGACCAATCCTTTCCAGGATTCTGAATGGTCCAATGTATCTGGGGTTCAACTTCCCACGCTTCCCAAAGTGTGCCACACCCTTCCAAGGTGAAACTTTCAACAAAACCATGTCTCCTACCTCAAATTCCAGAGGTTTCCTTCTCAGGTCCGCATAACTCTTTTGACAATCACGAGCCGCTTTGATGCGCTCTCAGATCTGGAAAATCTTGTCTGTCATTTCCTGAACCAATTCCGAACCAACCAGCTGTCTATCACCCGCATCTGCCCAGCAGAGCGGTGATCGACACTTACGTCCATAGAGAGCTTCAAACGGTGCAGCCTGAATGCTTGCATGATAACTGTTGTTGTATGAAAATTCGACCAATGGTAGGTGAGTATCCCAACTTCCACCTATATCCATTACGGAAGCTCGCAACATGTCTTCCAACGTTTGAATTGTTCGCTCGCTATGTCCGTCTGTCTGTGGGTGGAATGCAGTACTCAGATTCAGCTGAGAGCCAAAAGCTTCCTGGAAGGATTGCCAAATCCTTGACACGAATCTTCCATCTCTATCAGAGATAATTGAGAGAGGCACTCCATGACGTGCAACAATCTCTCTCAGGTATAGCTCAGCTAACTTGCTCGTGTTGTCTTTCTCTTTGATTGCCAAAAAGTGTGCAGATTTAGTTAAACGGTCTACAATTACCCAAATCGTATCATGGCCTTTGGGCGTCCTTGGCAATTTCGTTATGAAGTCCATAGAAATCTGTTCCCATTTCCATTGGGGTATTTCAGGTTGTTGCAAGAGACCTGAAGGCTTCTGGTATTCAACCTTCACCTTGGCGCAAGTTAAACATTTTCCAACATATATCGCAACGTCGCCTTTCATTCTCGGCCACCAATAGAAATCCTTTAGGTCTTGGTACATTTTATCCGATCCTGGATGGATCGAGTACCGTGATTTGTGAGCCTCATCAAAAATAACGTCTCTCAGACCACCAAAGGAAGGAACCCAAATTCTTCCCAAGAAACATAATGTTCCATCTTCCTTTGGTACCAATTGCTTCTCCATCCCCCGGAGATATTCCTTTTCAAGATTATCCCTTTTAAGAGCTTCCCTCTACGCAGCACGAATGCGTAACGTGAGATTTGTCTGAACAATCATTTCCAAAGCCCTAACCCTTATGGGCTTAATCCTTTCTTTTCGACTTAAGGCATCGGCAACTACATTCGCCTTCCCTGGGTGATACTAGATCTCACAATCGTAGTCGTTCAATAATTCAACCCAGCGTCTTTGTCTCATGTTAAGCTCTTTTTGATGGAAGATATGCTGCAGACTCTTGTGATCAGTAAAGATCGTGCATCGTGTACCATACAAGTAATGTCGCCAGATTTTTAATGCAAACACCACTGCGCCTAACTCCAAGTCATGAGTGGTGTAGTTTTTCTCGTGAACCTTCAACTGGCGCGAAGCATAGGCTATAACTTTTTGTCGCTGCATCAACACGCAGCCCAAACCTTGACGCGAAACGTCGCAATATACCACGAAGTCGTCAGTGCCTTCGGGTAGAGATAAGATCGGTGCATCACAAAGTTTGTTCTTCAATAATTGGAATGCTTCTTCTTGTTTGTCTCCCCAATCAAACTTCTTGTCTTTTTGGGTTAGAGAGGTCAAAGGTTGAGCGATTTTCGAGAAATCCTCAATGAACCTGCGATAATAACCTGCCAAACCTAGAAACTGTCGAATCTTGGTTGGCGTCTTCGGGGTCTCCCAATTCTTGATTGCTTCAATCTTTGTAGGATCCACATGGATTCCATTTCCATTTACTACATGACCAAGGAACTGTACTTCCCGTAACCAGAACTCGCACTTCGAGAGCTTAGCGTATAACTTCTCCTTTTTAAGCAGCTCTAAAATAGCTCTTAAGTGTTGCTCATGATCTTCTTTTGTCTTTGAGTAGATCAAAATGTCATCAATAAACACGATCACGAACTTGTCGAGGTACGGCTTGCAGACTCTGTTCATCAGATCCATAAACACGGCTGGCGCGTTTGTCAACCCGAATGGCATAACCAGGAACTCGTAATGTCCGTAGCGAGTCCTAAAAGCCGTCTTTGGAATGCTCTCCTCTTGGATCCTCAACTGGTGGTAACCTGATCGAAGATCGATCTTTGAGTAAAAACTTGAACCTTGCAATTGATCTAACAGGTCATCGATCCTTGGCAAAGGATATCTATTCTTGATTGTCAACTTGTTCAGCTCCCGGTAGTCGATACACATGCGAAAACTACCATCTTTCTTCTTAACAAACAAAACTGGAGCTCCCCAAGGTGAGAAGCTTGGTCTGATGAATCCCTTGTCTAACAACTCCTGAAGTTGCGTTGACAACTCCTGCATCTCTGAAGGTGCAAGTCGATAGGGTGCCTTAACCACAGGCGCGGCGCCTGGGACTAAGTCAATATGAAACTCGACTTATCTTTGTGGTGGCAATCCTGGCAAGTCTTCTGGAAAGACTTCAGGATATTCCTTCACAACTGGAATATCTTCTATCTTTGGCTCAGCGGCTTCCTTATCCACGATGTGCGCCAAGAAGGCAACACATCCCTTCTTCAAACATTTTCTAGCTTTCAGACAGCTAATGATCCGCAGGGGTGTATCGCGCTTCTCTCCATGTACCACAATCATTTCTCCATTCGCCACTGGGATGCGAATGGTCTTCTCGTGACATACAATTTCGGATCTGTTTCTAGACAACCAATCCATTCCTACTACCACGTCGAAGCTTCCCAACTTGACTGGCAGTAGATCCAGTGCAAACTCATGCTCTCCCAGCTCTATTATGCATCCTCTGATGACTTCATTTATTTCAACTAGCTTTCCGTTAGCCAGTTCAATTGAGTACGGAATATCTAACTTACTAGCAGTTAACCCAAGCATACTTTTAAATTCTAACGATACAAAGCTATAGTCGGCACCAGTGTCAAATAGAACAGATGCAAAGCGTTGATTTATAGGGAACGTACCAGTAACTACATTGGGGTCCTGGCGTGCTTCCCTCGCACCTATGTTGAAGACTCTGCCTTGCGCTTGGTTGAGTTTCAGGCATTCCCGCTTAAAGTGCCCCATGTCTCCACAATTGAAACACCCTGTCCTCGACCATTCCCATTACCATTTCCGCCTCGATTGGTGTTTGCTCCCCGGTTACCAGCATGATTTCCATGATTCCCATTCCCGCCATTTCCTCCCTGTTGGCGGTTTCCATTCCCTCCTCCATGACCTCTTTGATTACCATGACCAACACCATTACCAGCCCAACATGTTTGTTTTGAGTGGCCAGTCTTCCCACAGGACTCACATTTCCTGAATTTACATGGGCCGGGGTGATGATATTGGCATGCATCACACTTGGGCAGAGTGCCCATGTATCCCCTTCCTTTGCTTTCGGCACCAGTTTTGGCCCTGGCTGGTGCACTTCCCTCATCTTTCTTGCTGACACTGCCGGTACCCTTTTTGAAGTTTGAGAACTTCCTCTTGTTCTCACTTGATGATGGTTCAACATATGTTTCCTTCTTTTTCGGTTCAGAGATTGAAAATTTGTTTAACCGGATGGCTTCCTCATTTAGTACCACGCTGAGATCAATGGCTTCGGTAATCGTTGGAGGCTTGGACGTTGTTACCATACTCATGATCTGGGGTGCCAATCCCCAGATGAAACGCTCAATGTGTTTAAATTCAGGATCAACCATATACGGCACAACGCGTGACAAGTCGTGGAACCTTTGTACATATTCAGCAATTTTTGGACCGTCCATTTTGAGGTGCCAGAATTCAGTTTCCATCTTCTGTATTTCTGCCCGTGAACAGTATTTCTTCCTCATGAGCTCCTTCAGCTCAGTCCATGTCAGAGCATACGCCGCCACCTCCCCCAGGGTCTGGACCTGAAGATTCCACCAGGATAAAGCACCATCAAGAAAGAGCCCTGAGATATATGTAACTTGATGTTCAGGAGCACACTTGCTCATCCTTAAAACAGAGTCCGTCTTTTCCGTCCATCTGACGAAAGCAACAGCACCCCCAGTGCCTTCATAATTTAAGGGCTTACAATCCAAAAATTGTTTGTAGGTACAGCCTGTACAGGCAATATCATTTACAGAAAGCATTAGCGAAAGTGTAAGAAATATCCAATGTAACGTAATGTGTCTCAAGCGACTTGGATATTACCATTGGGTGGGTTGTTGTTCCTTGAGGAACCTCCGCTAGTCTCGGCGCGGGAGGCCTCATACTGTGCTATTGCTGCGGTAATTCGCTCCTGTAATTCTGCCTCAGTGGTAAGCAAACGTGTGTCTCGTCATGGAGGCATCTTTTATAAGAAGATTGTAATAGTCAGGTCATAGTAAGTATAGTAAGTAATATGCGTATGTAATAACATCCATCAACACAATAACACATAACATCCCATGTCATAATCATAAACAAATAAATCAACAATGCATGTAATGAGAAGGCTGCGATTGAGCTTTGCATAAAACAAGACCACCAGTACAGTTTTACAATTGTATCATATGTCAAAAGAGACTAAGGGTCACATCACCCTTGTCTGAATCGTCTAACAATTTACAACAACCAAAAGTCAAATATCAAAAGTGTGGTCTTCAAAAGTCTTCACAATCACGGCTCAATAGCTGTCTTCTCACCAAAAGTAGCCTGTCTGTAGGAGACCTGGAACCCCTAAGCTGATGGTGGGGGAGGAGGAGGTGGAGGAGTGAAAACCAATCTGCGCAAATGCGCCAAATCCTCCTCAAGTGCATGGACAACACGCAGCAGGTAAGCAATCTGCTGCTCCGGAGTGAAGAAGCGGACATCAGAATCAGGGTGCAGTCGGAGAAGAGCTGGTGGTGTAGCAAATGGAGACTGGAAATGACAAGGGGGAGGACGCGGGATCCTCTCCAGCTCCTGGACTCGTCGGCTCAACGCATCATGCTGTAACTGCAAGGATATAAGTATATCGTCCCTCGTATACCCAACATGAAAAGGATGGTATGGATCTGACAAAGGC
Organism: Helianthus tuberosus; assembly: GCA_030545235.1. NCBI lineage: Eukaryota > Viridiplantae > Streptophyta > Magnoliopsida > Asterales > Asteraceae > Helianthus > Helianthus tuberosus. The sequence continues at coordinate 30,679 of JARYGA010052662.1, read as the reverse complement.
ATGATGTTGGGCGAAGACCACATAAATGGCTCGCCCGTGGGTACTGAAGAAGTAAAAGCAGTGTGTGCAGTAGGTGCAAAAGGGGGTATAAATGGAAAAGCTGCTGTCATAGGTGGTATGTGATCATGCTGCTGAGTAGAAGGTCCTTCCCCTGGACGGGGAGGAGGAATGTCCTGTAGAAAAGTAACAGGTAAATCCACGCGGTGGACATCTGAGACGTGGGGGTGAAACTGTGGGACATCAACTGGTGCAAAAACAGGTGCAGTAGGGGGAGTGACTGGTAGAACAAATGGAGGATAGTCATCATCATCCTCAACCCACCCGTTACGGGTGTCGGCATATCTCGGATCAATATATGTAGCAAAAGGTGCAAGGTTATCAAACACCGACATAGGGTCAGGTAGAGGTGCAACAACTGGGACATCAACAACTGGTGGTGCAATGTCCGGAACATCAACAAGTGGTGGTGCAACAACTGGTGCATCAACAACTGGTGGTACAACAACTGGTGCATCAACGGGTAGATCAGCAGGTACAAACTCAACCTCAGGATCCGGGTCAAAGTCATGGGGAACAATGGGTGCAGCAGACATTGCCATGTCTGAATCAGTGTCGGTGGAGTAGTGTTGCACGTCCTGGGCGTGAAGAGTGGCGGATGACACAGACTCAAGCGAGTAGGAACCAGACGGATCGGGCAAGGCCTCCACAACAGGAGCCTCGATAGGTGGCATAACAATGGCATCAACAGCAGGAACCTCAACCATAGGAACAACAGGGTCATCGACCGGAACATCAGCAAGTGGAATATCGTCATCCATCGGGGCCCCGCCATCCTGGTCACCCTCGATGAATAGATCGATGTCGTCATCAGATAACGCGTCAAGAGGCTGTTCCTCAATGGGAACTGCAGCAAGTGGAAGAGGGGCAGGGATCTGGACAAGTGGTAGATCCTCTCCCGGTAGACCATCAGCTAAGGGCAAGTCGTCTCCAAAGTCCGGTAGGGCAAAGGGCTGAAAATCATCCTCGTCGGTACTCGTGGTGTCTGATGTATAAACCTCCGGGTCCGTGGCTATCTCGTCATCTGAGGTAATAGCCACAGGGTCTATCGTGTCGGACACTCCGCTATCAGAAGAAGATGCTATGGTGTCTGTAACACAACCACAACATATGCACATATATCAGATAAGCATGTAAGCAAATAGCAATGTAATCATGTATACATCCTAGTCTCCCCAGACTATCCCACCCAGTCTCTTAGACTGAACTCCCTAGTCTCTCAGACTAACTCCCTGGTCTCTAAGACCAAACCTCCCAGTCTCTAAGACTAACTCCCTGGCCTCTAAGACCACACTTTCCCAGTCTCTAAGACTAACTCCCTGTCCTCTAAGACCAAACTTTCCCAGTCTCTAAGACTAACTCCCTGGCCTCTAAGACCAAACTTTCCCAGTCTCTAAGACTGAACTCCCTCAGTCTCTAAGACTGAACTCCCTCAGTCTCTAAGACTGAATTATATACATAGACTTTTTGAAATGTGTATTTGTGCCTTTTGTTTGTAAAAATGTTTGTTCCTGGATCTGGAAGTTTAGTGTATGCAATGTAAAAATGTTTGAAAACATTTTCGTGAGAGCCCTAGTGATCATAGTCTAGACTCGAGAAAGAAATCCTAGTTCGCTATGATCGAGGCTCTGTTACTAAGCTGTCACACCCTTACTTTTGCGGAAGCGCGGTTATTTGGTGTGACTTCTTAATACCATAGCAACAATCATAACAATGCTATATGATTAAAAACACGAGATGTTTATCCATTAAAAGATTTTAGAAAATACCACAACAACATTGTCTGAAACAACAATACCAAATTTAGTTACAATCCATGACTTGTTTAAACGAGTTCACAAAGACTCGACAAAAGTACTTAAATAAAAACCTGAGTTTAGAACTATGTATCCCGTCCAGGAAAGGAATACACCCTCTAAACCCAACAACCCTGGATAACATCCTTTATTCAAACGCAGCTTAACGACCCATGCATACCCTTCCAGATCCACTAGTTTCCTGAAATACATGTAGTTTAAAAATATCAACAAAAGTTGAGCGAGTTCATGTGTATGTCTGTGTGTATAAACCCTTTAAAATATGTCTTGTATGTGTAAAAGTCCCTGGTATGTAGCAATAAGGAAAAACAGATCACCAATGGGTTGCAAAGCCAATGGTATGTGTGAAAATGGTGCAGGAAGACTCAAACCTAGCAAATTTGTCTCCGGTATGAAGACATAGTCACCACTATGGGCCGCCCCGGCCTCATGGGTGTGGGCTCGCTACACCCAAATAGATCTATCACTCATGTCCCTTGGTCCTACAATGGGGATTAATGGCCTTAAGTGTCATGCCGACCACTCACATGATCGCGCAGTAAACCCTCCTTAAGCTAACCATACCATGTATAAAAATGTCTGTAATAATTGTAACATGTATTCCACCCCCGAAGTATAAAACTGAAAACAGTTAAGAGAAAAGGGGGACATGAACTCACAGTAATGCGTCTTGTACCGTATCTCAAACTCTGTCAGCTACACGACAACCTACAACGTACTAGTGTCTATTAGACGAACGGGCCGTGCCTTGGCTTAGAGTTTAATGTTTTTGAGTTGCATTACTTAGGTTATTCCAAATTATAATCTCTTGTTAAAATAAATTATTCTAACTTTAAATTATATTTCGGTTTGGAATAGTCGTTAGACAATATTTCTGTATTAATACTTCTAAAGTATTTAACTTCATACTTCCTTCCCAAGGATGGGGGTATTTATACATGTATATTCGTATTTGAAATAATATATTTTTAAGTCCCACTTTAGAAAATATATATATATATATATATATATATATATAACTTATTTGTCAAAAATAATGTATTCCAAAATATATATATTTTTCCCAAAAATAATATATTGTCACTTCTTGTCCAAACATAATATATATGCCAAAAATATATAAGTAAAAGTAGTTTCCGGAATATTTTGTGAGTTACGTTTTATCGTTCGGTTTCACAATACCAAGTGTGTAACTTAAATATTTATTCCGTGTGATTTTTGGTATTATGCTGGAGTTGTAATTTCATGGTCTTCTGTTAGGATATATTATTTTACCCTAAAATGATATAACTATTCCACAAATCAAACAAATATCCACACAAGTGTCTTAATACAAAATATATATTCTAAATATATTTTCCCCTTTTTATTTACAAAAATCATCCTCCAATACTTGTACTTTTGTTACAAAAACTATGGCGAGATTTATGTTTGAAAAACATAGTTTAAAATACACTAGTAACCACTTGTCTAGAAAATATTTTCTAAGTGTTGAAATTTTTAGAAAATTTCGCCATAGTCTCCTTTGTAATTGGAGGTGTGCATGCTACATAGCATATCTTTTTCTTTTCAAAATTCATTTAATTAATCAACAATCATACTTTAAACAATATTATGTTCACCAAGTGCTAAAATTATTTGACTTTCATAACATCCTGAACTTTGATATTCCACAAAAACGCGTAGTAACTTGGTAACCCGTTTAGTGGACTTAGTTACCCTCCAAAGTGTATTTACTTTTGTTAAAAAACTCATTCTCAGGATTTCTAGATGTTCACAACTTGTGAACTTATTTTACAAAAATATTTATTTACAACATCTTCATGTTCTACTAGCCTTCCTACACTTATTTTATTTTCAAAAATAATGTAAGTGTAAGAAAAGTTATGATCTTTCAAAAATCATCTTTACAACTTGGTTTTTCTTGGATAATCATACACAAGTCTTGGATTCCCAAGTTTACTAGGTTTATTACTTTGTAAGAAAATCATTTTTACTTACAAGTTCATGTTTGTTCAAGAAGATGATTATTTCATGTAAACCCATAATCACCCTCTAACTTGTTAAACCATGTTTTTAATCATACTTTAACAAGTTCCATATGATGATCAACATCATATTACTAGTAATCAACAATCAAATGCCATGCATGCTTTAATCAACCTTAATCCAACAAGATTTCATCATATATCATCTTTATGTAAAGTCTTATGTTCATGTTTTATGTTTGTGTTCTTGTAGTGTTCATATGATTTCATCATAAAATAATCTTTAACCATAAAAATAGAAGTTGACAAGAGTAAATCAAGAACTTACAACTAGCTTAAAGCTAGGGAAGAACTCAAGAACAAAAGAATGATGAAGATGGTGTGTAAAAGCAATGTATGAAGTTCCTTCAAGATCTCCAAGTTTCAAACTCCAAGTATCACCTCCTAGCACTTGAATAACCTTGAAATGGATGGATATGGTGGTGACAAGGTGGTGATGGTGGCGGATGTAGAGTGAGCCGAGAGGGAGAGAGAGGTGTGAGGGAGTGGAGTGTGAAGTTGTAAGATATGATGAAGATATGTAATGATATGGGTGATCGAGGGAGCCATACTTATAAGATTTCATCTTATATCTTGTTCAAGATCACAAGCAAGCTATCAAATAAAATAATCAACAAACTTGAGTGGGGTGTGGGTCCTCTTGGACCGTAAATCATCAAGGGGGGGGGGGGTTAATTGTAAAATTTGGTGAGAAGTGGGTAAATATTTAGGAGGTTAAGTGTAAAAATCTAGTGTATGATGTGTATGTTATATTCCATAATGTGTTGGGGTATTCGGGGACCATAACTAGCCCAAAAATAATAAAACAATGTTTCTGACAAAATTTTGGTGTTCCGGGTAATGTCCGGTTGTTCGGTTAGATACCGGTTCGTTAAAGTGCTAAGTTGTTCCGTATAGTGTCCTTTATGTATCTTTTTGTAACACAATTAATTCCCAACACTTAGGAAAGCATTTAGGACCATTTAGTCAATTTTCTGCATAATACAAATATGTTAAAATGCTGATTTTTTTTGCTGAAAATGCATAAATCTGCACTTAAAGTGTGTTTTAGGCACTTTCCGGCACTCAAACTATCACCTAGTGACGCAGTTTTATGGTCCTCACCTCCCTACACACCATACTAGTGTAGTACCTTGTTCCTGGCCCATACTGGGTCTCAAAACACTGTCTGTCTATCTACTGGCATTGTCAGTATATTTCTGAGTTATCCGCTAACTGTGCCAACTGTGCTTTGTGCATCAAGTATGTCACTAAAGTTTGTCTGTGATAATGTTGTGACATTATGTAATATGTGATGCACATGTATGTATGATGCAGTAATCAGAAAGTAATTAAGTAATTCAGCACAGTCATTAAGCACTTAATTAATATTAATTAATTGTACGGATACCTGGTTTAGTGAGGGTTGTCACACCTAATTAGAAAGTTTTCCTTGGAATAAAATTTGTTAGTAAACGAATAAGTGAACTCACCTTCCTTTGTGTTGACACTTGATTTTAACGTGTTCTACAGGTACATGAAATCGGCTTCGGGAAATCATGGCGTATCTTGTGAATGATGATGCATGTTGTTATGTTTAATTATGTTGGACAACTTTTAAACTATCTGGGACACTTGTAATAAGATCTGCGAAGATCAAAACAACTTAACTTATGTGGTTGTGTCGTGACTTAAAAAAAATGTAACGTTTAATATTTATGTTTTAAAATATGTCAAAATGTCCAACAAAAGAGTGCATCGTCCGACAAGGTATAAATGGGCACCAACTTCCGTCACCACTACGTTTTATATTCCGTTGCGACGTTTTTGGGGTGTGACAGAAGTTGGTATCAGAGCCATTGGTTGTTAGCAAACTAGATGTTTTCGTGAAAAACACTAGACTTCAACCGAAGAATTTTGAAATATAAAGTCCAAAATTCTCGAAGCCGAGATTCTAAATAAACATAGAAAATATTTTACCATGTATGAAAACCATTATGTGTTTTATGTGCATATGTGATTTTCTGTTTATTTGACTTTATTTGTGACTGTTTATGTTGATTACGCACTTACTTGTACGATTATATGTGTGTCACAGATGTCGCACGAACACGAGGTCATCGAGATCCACGACTCAGATTACGAGCCAGATTTCGAGACTTCACCCAGATCTACGCCGCCAGAGACACCTATCACGACTCCACAGATGGTTGGTACTACCGAGCTTACCTCATCTTTCCACGTCAACCCTGCTGATTTTGCCAGCCAGGGAAACCCCCGATGCGCCTTATCTAGCAACGGGTGGATAAATGATGATGATGATGTACCTCTCTCAATCCATGAGATGGGATGATCATCTGGCACTGTACCAGCTATCGATGACGTGATCAGGAGTGTCCCTACTGTCGGAGGATCTTTTAGTATCGCACCAGTGGTGGACGCCACTATCGTTGCAGCTCGACCCTTAGAGCCATCAGTCATCCCACCTGCTGCTGTGAGCGAGCCTGTTACTGAGATCCCTCCGCTTATCTTGTATGAGTCTTCTTTGCCTGTTTTAGAGTCACGCACTTCTTCTACGCCGCAGTTAGTTTATTATCATCGTAGGAAGAGGATTAGGCCCGCTGGAAATAGGATAGATCGATATTGCCATTGTGATCGACAGCTCGCCGCATTGCACAAAGACCTAGACATAGCCAAAGGAAAGGCGAAGTACCTCGAGGAACAGATGGATGACCATGAGGAGTTGAGGATTATAGATCATACCGCGAGAGATGAGATGTATTGGAGGGTTGTGGATTTGGAGAAGCTTGTCCAGGAGATGTTAGAATCTCTAGGTTTGAGGCGTTGATGTTAGCTATTTGTTTCATTGTTTGATGGGTTGTACAATTAGACATTTCTTTTTTATGTTCTTCGTGTTTGTGGCCTGCGTGCCAGTTTCATCTTTGGATATTAATTGGGAACTTTATATGAACTTGTTTATGGATGTCGATGTAGGCATGCCGAGAACAGTCCTTGTACTGCAAATGAGTTTAAATGATTTCTTTAACAATTACCAATGATGTACTTTTGGTTTAAATTTTTTCTCGTTAAAATGTGGATATTTTACATGCGCCATGTTTGATCCATTAACATTTAATGATTGAATTATTTTTGGTTATCGTCTTATGTGGATATTATTGTTATGATAATAGAAACGACGAAATGCCACCAAAAGCAAGACAGGGTACCGGATTACCTACCACACCGGAAGAGTTGGCTCAACTCATAGCCCAACACGTTAGTACTGCCATGGAACAGCTCAACGCTAACAATGGTCAGGGACGTGGTGCTCGTGGGCAAGGTTTTGGTGGGGCACACAATGGAAATCCTCCAGGTAAAATGTGATCGGAAAAGTTTTAGTAGTTCATGTGTTATATTATCATTGGAACGAATTCCTGATTTCTATTAACATTTTGAACAGTGCACGGATGTACGTATAAAACATTTCAGGGCTGTAACCCACGATCATTTACTGGTGCTGAAGGACCCTTAGATATCACTCGATGGATTGAGAAGATGGAATCTGTCATGGCGATCAGTGGTTGTGCTGCTGATCAACGAGTGAGATATGCTTCTTGCTCTTTTCTTGATGAAGCGCTGTCCTGGTGGAACTCGCAAGTTCAAATTTTGGGTGAAGACACTGCCTACAGTCTGACCTGGAATGAACTTAAGAAGATGCTCTTGAAGGAATACTGCCCGCACAGTGAAATTCAGAAAATCGAGACAGACTTCTGGAATCTAACCATGGAAGGTCTGGATGTCAGAGCTTACACTTCTCGTTTTAACGACTTGGCAAGGTTAGTTCCACGAATGGTTACTCCTGAATATGTAAAGGTAGAGAGATATATCTGGGGATTGTCGCCACGAATTCGCAGTATGGTTACATCCGCAAAACCTGCCACCTATTAAGAGGCTACTACATTGGCAAAATCATTAGCCGATGGCGCCGCTCGCAAAAGCAGTCTTGATAAAAAGGAGGAAACCGGGAAGTCGTCGGGCAAGGCCAAAGCAGATGTGAAATCTGAACGGTCAGGGCATTCTGAGTCCAGGACAGAAGTTACGAAGAAGCGCAAGTCCGAGAGCTCGAGGAAGGAAACTGAAGAGAAGCGCAACAGGAAGCGCAGTTCGAAGAAGGCGTATGCAGCAAGCACTAGTGGTATTAGAAAGGATGGCGCCAGAGATAGCTGAAGCGGATCTGAGAGAAAGGCTCGTGAAGATGGACAGAAGAAATGTACCCGATGCGGACGAAATGGGCATGCTACCCGCGAATGCTTTGCCAAATATACTACGGAGGGAACGAAGCTTGAAGGATGCTTCCAGTGCGGGGAACACGAACATTTCAGGAAGGATTGTCCCAATATAGGAGGTCAGAATGCCAGAGGTAGAGCGTTCGAGCTAAACGCTGGGAAAGCACGTGATGATCCTGCTGTAGTCACTGGTATGTTTATGATCAATAACCATTCTGCGCTCGTACTTTTTGATACTGGAGCTGACTTGAGTTTTGTTTCGAAAAACTTTGAACCATTCCTGTGTTCACCTACAAGTAAGCAAAATAAGAAGTACTCGATAGAACTAGCAAATGGTAAACTGATAGAGACTAGCGAAGTCGTACGCGACTGTAGTATTCTGTTAGGCGATCATCAATTTAGTATCAATTTACTACCAGTGGAGTTAGGAAGTTTCGATGTAGTTGTAGGAATGGATTGGCTGTCCAAGAATAAAGCGGAGATTGTCTGCTCAAGGAAGCAAGTGCGAATACCTCATCCTGGTAGTGGCAAAGCGATAATTATCCATGGAGACCGATCGAGTCATGTGTCAAATGTTGTCTGTAGTATGAAGATGCTCAAGTTGTTGCGAAAAGACCGATCGAGTCGTGTGTCGAATGTTGTCTGTAGTATGAAGATGCTCAAGTTGTTGCGAAAAGGGTGATGTGTGCATAATGCAACATATAAATTACATCAATTGTGGCATAAAACTAACCCTTTTTTAGTACTAATGTTGGAAAAAGTGTGCTTTTGTCTTCCTTTTGTATTTTCAGGATTAAATGAGCTCAAATTAACAAAAGAAGCAATAAGACAGCAAAATCTAACATAAATACAAGAAAAGGAACAAACGTGACATGCCCGACCCCACGACAGCATCTTCCCAAGCAAAACAAGAAGACAGAAGACTGAACACGCCCCGTGCTCAGCCAGCACGGGGGCGTGCCCAAGTGTCAGAAGAAAAGACAAAGTGGTAGAAGCTTCTATTGCCCACCATGGGGACGTGCTCAGCGGACACGGGGCCGTGGTCAACTATAAGATTCGCACAATCCAGGCAAATCTTCATAGTACAAAGATTCTTCTGCACACGGGGTCGTGCTCAGTGGACAAGGGGGCGTGGTCAACTAATAAAGACAAGCTGCATTAAATGAAGAAAGAGAGGATGTGGACACGGGGTCGTGCCCACTGGACACGGGGTCGTGCCCGAGCTTCTGTTCAGCCTATAAATAGGAGTGCTTGGCTCAAGCTCAAACCATCCCTTGGCACACCACCTCTCTCACACTTCACCCACCACCCACCACCACCATAACACCATCATCCACCACCATCATCCATTGTCCATCATAGAGTGTGTGAGTCGTCTCGGGATCCAAGATTGATCGTAAGAGTTCTTGACAATCAAGGCCATGTTTGCCTAAGTCTCTTACATCACTTGGTGAAGACAAGTGTCTAGTGTAATACTTTTTATTTTCAATCTTTTCGCACTTTTTTCTTGGTTTTGTATTAATGACTTTAATAACTAGTTTCTTATGTTGAAGGTGATTCTTCCTTATCGTTTGTCCGTGGTGTCTTGACATTATTTTACTGTCTATATAAAATAAAAGATTTTCACCATTCATATCTCCACGGTCTATATGGAGGTATGTTGGCTACCTGGTCGGGGGTTAAGGGAACGGTTTGGTAAGAGTCTTGCCATTGTTCAGCGTTTAGAGGTCCTGCAATGGACCTGGGTCAAATTTAGTAGGACCTCCTTCAATACTTAACGGTATTGGATGGCGGGGGTCCAAACTCTTTGATCCCCTCATAAGTTAACTACTATTAATACTATAACCCGGCTATTTAGGACTGTATCCCTGCTGACTCAGACTACTTAGTCGAGGGTAACGTCACCTCCAAAAGAGGGGCCTACCATAATTTGCATTAATAACTTAATTAATTATCTTTCAATAATCCGACCCTTTAGGATTGTATCCTTGCTGACTCAAACTACTGGGTTGAGGGTAACGTCACCTCCAAAAGAGGGGCCTACTACAATAACTAAGATAATCTCTTAAACAAGTGCAAAAGTGTGGAAATAATCAAAGGTTACACTATACACGAGTCGGAACCAAGTGATTCATCTTGTCTATCTGTTTTTATTTTTATTTTTATTTTTCAGCATTTTAGTTAGTTTTTATTTTTCTTAGTTTAAAACCATTTTTCTAAACTTTTTGATTTGATTAGACGTTGAGGATGAACCGGTACTAAAAGCTCTTGTGTCCTTGGACGACCTCGATATCTTACCAACACTATACTACGCTCACGATGGGTGCACTTGCCCATGTGTGTGTTTAGTGTTAGTAAATATCGTGTTTTTTAAATTTAAAACTTGGCTAAAGAAAGTGTAAAAGGGCTTAAAATATACTTAAACCTACATATACACCTAACGCACATCAAGTTTTTGGCGCCGTTGCCGGGGACACAAGGATTTTAAGAAAGTTAGGAATCAACGGCCTAATCATTTTTTCTTATTTTTCATTTTTTTAGGATTTTTCTTAGTTTTTCAGCTTCTGCAGAACTCAGCACGGGCCGTGCCCGCTGAACACGCCCCGTGCCCAATCATTGGAACTGGCAATCCTGTTTTAAGTCAGACAGTAAGCTGAACACGGGGCCGTGCCCACTCAACACGCCCCCGTGCCCAAGTTTCAGTTACTGAAAACAGAACCGTAAGATCCTGACGGTTGGTAATTTCTGACACAAACATGAGTGATACTGATACTTTTTACTTTCGGCACTCTTATGGTACTACGTGGTGTCAATTATGTGGCGGTAACCATAAGGAATTAGAATGTTATTTTCTAAATTATAAACCCCACTATATAGACCCATCGTTTCCTTGTATCCTTAAGAGGGGCGAAAGTAAAAATAATCCCTATCTCTCCCTCGAATGCTCCCAACTAGATTTTCTAGGAGAAATGCTTCTCGATGAATTATTTCAATTAGAAGATCTAATTCTTAATTGGTTAAAAGAACTTAGGAAAGATTTCAATGATCTTTTTCAAGACAATAGCCAAGAAGAAGTGTTGGAACTGCATTCAAACAACTTCGTTGTTCCGACGATACTTCTAACTCTGGTGAGGACTTGAGCGATAGTCGTCCCTGTGTCGATTGTGCCGTGAAGGACTCCCCATCGACTTCGTTCGATGCATACATAGACCTGAGCGATTCGACATACACCTTCTTTAACGAGAGCCCGGAAAAGGGTTGGACTTGTCCACCTACATATAGCATAGGAATCACCCTCACCGACAACCTCTTGCATTCTCGTCTTAATCTAGAGCAATTAAGGTATCTTAGGCACTTTGGGGTTGTTCCATCCAGTAAGGAACCACCCGATCCGGAAAAGTTCCTTAAAAATAGACACACTTCATAAGACAGCTTCTAAACACGGGGCCGTGTCCAAGTCAGCACGCCCCCGTGTCCACCCAAAGATTCCCTTCTGATTTTATCAGAATACGAACAAAAATGTGTCAGGATTCCATCTGCACACGGGGCCGTGTCCAGCCGACACGGGGCCGTGTGCTACGTACTGTCGTTTTCTATAAATGCAGCCAAGAATCCTGCACATTTGAACCATTCCAGGGACAGAGATTTGGGGAATATTCTCACATACCATCCTAGGTATTTTCTAAAAGAAGTTTCTCAATTATCTTCTTGTCCTTTCCTCTTTTATCCACTATCATCTTCTTCAATTTTTCTCATACTTCCATTAAAGCTTGAACCTTCCATAATTTCAAGCCTTATTGAGATGTTTGTTAGATTTTTGTTCATGGAATCTTGTTAAAAATAAGTTCTACAACAATGTTTTAAGTTGTTTATGTTCAAAAATGCTTTAAAAATCATGAAAACAATTTAAACCCCAAGATTCCTTGTTCCTAAATCCTGCAGATATCTGAACACGGGGCCGTGTTCGCTGAACACGGGGCCGTGTCCGAAGTACTGGTCCCATAAAATTAAACTCTTTTCGGTATGTTTTCTCAGAATGGCAAGCAGAACAAGCAAAAACTCTTCGTCACATTCCAGAAACAACCGGCAGGGGAGAAGATCATCAACGGTTGAAGATTCTCTTGTAAACTATGTTTACGCCTTAAGAGAAGCCCTTGATGAAGTGACAAGTGTGGAAGAGGCATTGGTTGACCATATTAATCATTTGACGGTGGGACTAGAAGGATGTCTCCGGGAAGTCGACCTTTTGCACCAAAGGTTGAACATTCTCGCATCTCCTCCTTTGGTGCCGATTATCACCCAAAGGGCATGGAATGTGGTACCGGAAGTCATCATTCCGGCCGAATGGTATGCCTTACATCCGGAGCCCCCTCGAGACATACTACAAGGGGTTCCGATTGGTGTCACTCCTCCTCCACAAGATGTTGAGGGACATGAAGCCGCCCCCTTCTCCCGAGGGAGATAGAAGAATGGCTCTAGCAACATCTAAGGGACACCGCTCGGCTTGGAGTTCTACAAGACTTTTAGAAACCGGAAAACTATTTCTGGAGTTTTGGTTCTTATTGAAGAAGTAGAGCTCCTAAAAATGATTTTACGTATCACTTGACCTATCTAATCTAGGATTTTTAACTTTTATTTTCAGCTTTATTTTTCATTTTTTAGGACTACTATGTAATTCTCTCTATGACTTAATGAATGATGGTCTTAGTTAATATGGTGTTTGGATGGTGTTGAAATGAATAAAACACACTTGAGATGGCAAAGGAAACAAGGGAAACTTGAACCAGTACCCCATGCAGGAAAACAGGACCATCCAACAAAATTTCTTCGTTTACAGTAAGTTCGGCACGGGCCGTGTCCGCCCAACACGGCCCCATGCTGCACAATCTGCAGAAATACCCAGTTCAGGTAAACTGGACACGGGCCGTGTTCACCCAACACGCCCCCGTGTCCAGGCTTCTGTTTCTCTTGATTTAATTTTGTTACTGGCACTTGAACACGGGGCCGTGCCCGGACAACACGGGGCCGTGTTCAGCGCCCAGTAACACAAAATTTTTGCTTTTTACACCTTTTTACACATTCAATCAACCTAAAAACTTATTTTTGGGACACATTGAGGACAATGTGTAATTTAAGTGTGGGGAGGATGCTAAAACCTTGAATCTTGCAAGTCCTAAATACAAGCCTTACACAAAACTCTATTGGAACCGCTAATCACCCAAATTTTTTTCAAAATTTTTTTTTTTTTTACTTGTCTAGGTTTAATTCGGGAATTTCAAGTTCTAAAAAGGTTATATTTTTACGAATTTACAACCGATACCGTCGTGATAAAAAGAACCAACATAAGATAATTATGAAAAGGCATGACAAGCTTAGTTAAAATTTGATTATATATACTTGATCACATAAAAAACTCATTCCCACAAAAGTGAGTTTTTGAGCCTTTATTGAGCATACAATTACATATCATTAAACTAAATGCTCATTTTTCGTTTCTTGTGTGAATAGCCGCTTGGTTCTTACGACTCTAGAACTTGCCACGACGATACATTCCCGGTCCTTACCAACTTAAACCCGAGTAAGTAAATGATAGAGGCATTAGGACTAACCCCTTTTTATTTCTACACCATTATTTTTCTTTTTTTTATCACCTACCCAAAATCCCCCTAGTTAACCCCTTTGAGCCTAAACCTTTTCATTTCATAACCCAAACCAAACACCCTTTCACCCACCAAAACCTTTTTCATTTTTAACCCTTTGTTTTAGTAACTAGCTCGGTTTTTCGTATGACTTTTCAAAAAAAATGTGTTGATGATGAAGCAAAAGAAAATAAACAAACAAGTTCATCAAAAATAACTTTGTTTGAATAATAGCTTCATCAAAATAAAAGTTACAAAAATAAAGAGTCTTACGAAAACCGACGCTTTTTACACTTTTCGCCCTTTTTACTAACCACTAACCCAACCACCTACCTTTAACCCAAGCCTAACCCTTCACCCAAAAAGTCCTCTTGATATTTACAAAGGTACATAGTTAAAAAGGATGAGGATTGATTGCTTGGCAAGCCTATGGTAGGAGTAAGTTCCATGCCGCTCTCGAGTGATCCACAAAAATACATTTTCGGCCGAGTGTTGAGTGATCCCCGTGAGGTATGTGAACTTGTATATATAAGAGAATTTTGAAGAGGCATGTTATGCCCTAATAAGTAATTTATCTTATGAAAAGTTTTAAATAAATCATGACGAATAGGATTGTAAATAAATAAAAATAAAACTAAATAAAGAATCTTGGAAATCCTAACACTCTATGACAAGCCCAAAAAACCTTCTTCTCTACCCATTCCATTTGGGAGTGTAAAGCCACATTATAAAGAGTTTTGCTTGAGGACAAGCAAAGATTCAAGTGTGGGGGTATTTGATGTGTGCAAAATGCAACATATAAATTACATCAATTGTGGCATAAAACTAACCCTTTTTTAGTACTAATGTTGGAAAAAGTGTGCTTTTGTCTTCCTTTTGTATTTTCAGGATTAAATGAGCTCAAATTAACAAAAGAAGCAAAAAGACATCAAAATCTAACATAAATACAAGAAAAGGAACAAACGTGACATGCCCGACCCCACGACAGCATCTTCCCAAGCAAAACAAGAAGACAGAAGACTGAACACGCCCCGTGCTCAGCCAGCACGGGGGCGTGCCCAAGTGTCAGCAGAAAAGACAAAGTGGTAGAAGCTTCTATTGCCCACCACGGGGCCGTGCTCAGCGGACACGGGGCCATGGTCAACTATAAGATTCGCACAATCCAGGAAAATCTTCATAGTACAAAGATTCTTCTGCACACGGGGTCGTGCTTAGCGGACACGGGGGCGTGGTCAACTAATAAAGACAAGCTGCATTAAATGAAGAAAGAGAGAATGTGGACACGGGGCCGTGCCCGAGCTTCTGTTCAGCCTATAAATAGGAATGCTTGGCTCAAGCTCAAACCATCCCTTGGCACACCACCTCTCTCACACTTCACCCACCACCCACCACCACCATAACACCAACATCCACCACCATCATCCATTGTCCATCATAGAGTGTGTGAGTCATCTCGGGATCCAAGATTAATCGTAAGAGTTCTTGACAATCAAGGCCATGTTTGCCTAAGTCTCTTACATCACTTGGTGAAGACAAGTGTCTAGTGTAATACTTTTTATTTTCAATCTTTTCGCACTTTTTACTTGGTTTTGTATTAATGACTTTAATAACTAGTTTCTTATGTTGAAGGTGATTCTTCCTTATCGTTTGTCCGTTGTGTCTTGACATTATTTTACTGTCTATATAAAATAAAAGATTTTCACCATTCATATCTCCATGGTCTATATGGAGGTATGTTGGCTACCTGGTCGGGGGTTAAGGGAACGGTTTGGTAAGAGTCTTGCCATTGTTCAGCGTTTAGAGGTCCTGCAATGGACCTGGGTCAAATTTAGTAGGACCTCCTTCAATACTTAACGGTATTGGATGGCGGGGGTCCAAACTCTTTGATCCCCTCATAAGTTAACTACTATTAATACTATAACCCGGCTATTTAGGACTGTATCCCTGCTGACTCAGACTACTTAGTCGAGGGTAACGTCACCTCCAAAAGAGGGGCCTACCATAATTTGCATTAATAACTTAATTAATTATCTTTCAATAATCCGACCCTTTAGGATTGTATCCTTGCTGACTCAAACTACTGGGTTGAGGGTAAAGTCACCTCCAAAAGAGGGGCCTACTACAATAACTAAGATAATCTCTTAAACAAGTGCAAAAGTGCGGAAATAATCAAAGGTTACACTATACACGAGTCAGAACCAAGTGATTCATCTTGTCTATCTGTTTTTATTTTTATTTTTATTTTTCAGCATTTTAGTTAGTTTTTATTTTTCTTAGTTTAAAACCATTTTTCTAAACTTTTTGATTTGATTAGACGTTGAGGATAAACCGGTACTAAAAGCTCTTGTGTCCTTGGACGACCTTGGTATCTTACCAACACTATACTCCGCTCACGATGGGTGCACTTGCCCATATGTGTGTTTAGTGTTAGTAAATATCGTGTTTTATAAATTTAAAACTTGGCTAAAGAAAGTGTAAAAGGGCTTAAAATATACTTAAACCTATATATACACCTAACGCACATCAAGGGTATCCCGCGTTCTTAGTTAACGTGATGGATACAAAGGCCGAATGTAGGAAGATCGAGGAGATTCCTATTATTCGTGATTATCCAGAAGTTTTTCCTGAAGACTTACCTGGATTACCCCCTACAAGACAGATCGAGCTCCGAATCGATTTAATACCTGGTGCTGCACCAATTGCAAAATCTCTCTACAGATTGGCACCGTCGGAAATGAAAGAGATGTCGAACCAGCTTCAAGAGCTACTAGACAAAGGTTTCATTCGACCGAGTTATTCGCCTTGGTGCGCCTGTTCTGTTCGTGAAGAAGAAGGATGGATCCTTCAGGATGTGTATAGATTACAGGGAGCTGAACAAATTAACTACCAAGAATCGGTATCCATTGCCGAGGATTGATGATCTGTTTGACCAGCTTCAGGGATCCAGCTATTACTCAAAGATAGATCTGCTTTCAGGCTATCATCAGTTGAAGGTTGCTGATGAAGACATTCCGAAGACAGCCTTTCGAACACGATACGGCCATTATGAGTTTCTAGTTATGCCCTTTGGTTTAACTAATGCGCCACCTGTGTTCATGGATCTCATGAACAGGGTACGCAAACCTTACTTGGAAAAATTTGTGATAGTGTTCATCGACGATATACTTATTTATTCACGAACCAAAGAAGACCATGAGCATTATTTAAGGTTGATTTTGGAGTTGTTAAAGGAAGAGAAGCTGTATGCCAAGTTCTCTAAATGTGAGTTTTGGATTCGAGAAGTTCATTTTCTTGGACATGTCATAAATGAGAAGGGTATACATGTAGATCCATCCAAGATTGAAGCGATTAAGAATTGGGAAGCGCCAAAGACTCCGTCGGAAGTGCGACAATTCTTAGGGCTTGTTTGGTATTATCGGAGGTTCATTGAGAACTTCTCCAGAATAGCGCAGCCATTAACGCTATTAACCCAGAAGGAGAGGAAGTTTGACTGGACAGAGAAGCAGGAGAAAGCTTTCCAGTCGTTGAAGGAAAAACTTTGCAGTGCACCTATTCTTTCCCTTCCTGAGGGAAGTAATGATTTTATTGTTTACTGTGATGCTTCGTGTTTGGGTCTTGGATGCGTTCTAATGCAAAGGGACAAAGTGATAGCCTATGCATCCAGACAGTTGAAAGTGCACGAGAAGAATTACACAACACATGATTTGGAGCTTGGAGCTGTTGTGTTTGCATTGAAGATTTGGAGACACTACTTGTATGGCACGAAATGTACGATTTACACGGACCATAAGAGCCTCCAGCACATCTTCGATCAGAAGGAGCTCAATATGCGACAACGCCGTTGGGTGGAGTTACTCAACGATTATGAATGTGATATCCGTTATCACCCAGGGAAAGCAAACGTCATTGCAGATGCGCTCAGTAGGAAGGAACGGGAAAAGACTCTACGTGTGCGTGCTTTGGGTTTGACCATACAAACGAGTTTGACCGATCAAATTCATGATGCACAGCGGGAAGCTTTGAAGGATGATGATTTAAGAGGTGAAGGATTGAAGGGCTTAGAATGTAAACTGATATCGAAAGCAGACGAAGTAATGTACTTCATGAACCGAGTCTGGGTTCCGCTTAAAGGTAATCTCCGTGAATTGGTTATAGACGAAGCTCATAAATCCAAGTATTCCATTCATCCAGGCTCTACCAAGATGTATCAGGACATTAAGGAGTTTTACTGGTGGCCAAAGATGAAGAGAGACATCGCGGCCTATGTGAGCAAATGTCTGACGTGCTCTAGGGTCAAAGTTGAGCACCAGAAGCCGTCTGGGCTTCTGCAGCAACCAGAGATTCCAAAGTGGAAATGGGAACATCTTACGATGGACTTTATCACCAAGTTACCCCGTACGTCGCGTGGACACAATATGATCTGGGTAATTGTGGATCGATTGACAAAGTCTGCTCATTTCCTGACACTTAAAGAAACAGACAATACGGAGAAGATATCGCAGCTATACCTTAACGAGATTGTAGCCCGACATGGAGTACCTGTGTCAATCATTTCGGATAGAGACGGACAATTTGACTCCAGATTTTGGCGATCTCTCCAGAAATCGTTGGGTTCTCGATTGGATATGAGTACTGCATATCATCCTCAAATGGATGGTCAGAGCGAAAGGACCATTCAGACATTAGAGGATATGCTGAGAGCGTGTGCGATTGATTTTGGCGGAAGTTGGGATACTCATTTTCCTTTGGCAGAGTTTTCTTACAACAATTGTCACACCCCCAAAATCCACCTGCGGAATACCACCGCTTGGAGGCGTGACTGACCAGGATCCAGCCACCAATCATATTGAACAAGCATGTAAGTGATTATAAAAGTCCAACTGTAGGTCCCGTTTTTCCGGTGGATCGATAACGTAAACCTATCCTTGTTTATCACGAACACGGTAACGGGTGCGGAATCCCCGTGACGGTGCAAACCAAACAAAAGTGTAAAACACACGGGTAACCAAAGATTCAATATCTATTGATTAGGGATGAGTACACCCACAAACATATACAAACAATGTTTTTCCAGACTTTCACTAAGTCTCTCGGTCTCTCATCTATCTCACACAGAAACAAATGAGGAGTATTTATACTAAACACAGACCAGACAATGACGAAACACAAATAAACCTCGGCGAAACAACTAAAGTCGACGAAACACACCTGTTTCGTCGATATACATATATTCCTAATTCTGTTTCGTCAAGTGTTGTTGAAGCCCAACTGAAGACAAAGCCCAACTGAAGTCTTTGGCCCATGTGTGAAGAAACAGCCCAGTTCATGTTTCTGTTTACAATTCGTTCACCATTTCAACATAGGACAAAGCTATGTGACATCATCATGACATCACTAAGGTGATGTCATGGTGATGTGTTTGCGGGAATTGCTTGCGGCGCTCCGTGCTTCGCGTGTCGAACTCTGGGGCGCACGACGGAGGAATGTCGTGACGTCGGGCTTGAGCCAGACCTAACCGAGTCGACCCGAACCGAATCGAACCGAGTCGAACCGAACTGAGTCGTGTCCACATAAAGTGTACCAACAATCTCCCCCTTGGACGCTACTCGTGATGGTTCGTCTTCCGTGATGGTTCGTCTTCTGTGTCTTTCATGTCGGAGGATCTTCAAAGTCTTCACGCGTCGTAAGAAGAAAGTGTATCAACAAACTCCCTTTTTCATTTAAGAAGTGTGTTAACAAACTCCCCCTTAAAATAAACTCTCCATTGAGTTATGCTCGTGAATCTTTTGACTTGTCAAATCTTCAGATCCTTGTGGTGTTGATGAAGGGTCAGCGGCAACTCGATCATTTTATCCTTTGAGTGCCTCCACTTCGTGTCTTCATTCCAAAGCTTGTCAGCGAACATGTTATCCTCGCCTTTAGCATCTGCACAGGCAAGAAAGCTAAACGCATAATGAGAATAACCGCTTGGAATATAGTTAACATTTAAACAGACGACACATATGAGATCAAATCTCAATCAAACACCGACCGACAACAGTTTGAAAGTTTAACAAATTTCAGTTTTAATCCTTTAACTTTCAAAACTTGTTAACTTCGACTGTTTATGAAGATGCAATTGTTTTCCGGCTTACGATCAGGATTTTAGGTAGGATAGACTCGAGTTCCAACATCGGTCAATCAAAAATAAACTAGAAGCAAAATCTTTTTTGGATTTTATAAAGTTTAAATTAAAACACACCTAAAATCTTTTTGGTATTTTTCATTTTTCAAAAGTAAAGACGGAAAGCAATAAATAAATATATCCAACGATACAGAAACTGAAAGCAGTAAATAAATAATTACAGATATTCTTTTTGCGAGTTTCGATGGTAAGAGAATCATATCAGTGTACGGTCATGCCAAAACGATCTTTTTGTTCAATTAGTTAACATTTAGATAAGCATCCTATAATAATTATCGGTATTGTTGTCCACATAAGCTCAACTTATCAGATGTAATCATGTTTAGGGGATACGTTAAGGTATGATTTATACTTACCGACCGGTGTTCATCCACACACGACACATTCCCGTATCAAGGTATGCACGAGAATTCATCTTACCGGTGAGTATACCGATTATCATCTGTTTGACCGTATAAAAGATGTGAGAAACTCACTTATTTTGATTGAAAACAAGCCCTATGTGATAGAATCACTTATTGATGAGGAACTTGATTTTCAGATGCATGAGGGCACAGGAGCAAGTCCGTGAACAGGTCAGTACTTTCGTACAGCAGAGAGACGAACTTGACTCCCGCAAAGAATCTGTGATATAAAATCACTTATTTTGTTTGGACATGTGATTGTTGATCACTTATTGAGGTCGAATGCAATATGTACACGTATGTATAGTATCATGGAAGATCTTAGACTTCGTCTCCGTTATTTTTACGGTTTGATACAACCATGATACCCAGATGATAAGCAGCATAAAGACCGAATATCTCAGAACCTCGGCAATCTCTCAAACGAAATTTCGGTACCAAGACCATATGCCAATGTGCGGTTCCCACCTGGTCTTCAGTCGATTTAAGATTTATATCACCCTGCACACTTTAAAATGATTGTGAGCCTACCGATACATCTTATATAGAGCTGCTTAACATTTTTCATTTTGCATTTCAGTTTGAAGAGGTTTCGACAGACCACTGATGTACTATCATTTTCTCTTTTTCTCGCCAGGAAACTCATTTTTGTTTTTCTATTGTTTTTGGGTTTTGAAATTTTTCGATGTTTTTGAATTTTTCAAAATTGGATTTACTCCCCCTAAAAATCAACAAACTAAGATAAATTTAAAAGACACAAAGGTATTTACAAAAACGATTTCCCGATGTTGGTTAACTCATGTTTTACCTCAATGCCGTTTACCAAAATTAAGTTTTAATCAGAAAAGATTTCTCAAATTTTGGAAAAATGAGTTGGCACGTCGGTAAGCGGTGCGGACCATGACAACATTGTCTGGCCAAAGAGTGCTACGAGAGGATAACAATTTATAAAGCAGCTTAAATATCGACAAGTATAGGAGAGATTAGAAATTTAAAACCGTATCCTGCAACTGCTTCGTGCATTGCAAGGAATCTGAGCGCTCTCCCAAACTGGATATCCACCCGGTGTGGCTTTCAAAGTCGATTTTGTAGCTACTGAGAAATCTCTTGACAGCAATAAGATCAGAAACCTTTGGGTCCGGCTGGTCTTCCACATTGCACCAGCGAAGGTCTTTGTCTTTCTCTTAAGAAGTAGTGTGCGGTTGTTCAATCCACGCCAAGGCATCCGCACACCCGGTTGATTTGTTCAACAAACACATTTTCTTCAATCACAATTTTGATTTGAATCTACCCTGGGAACCCGATCAAAGCCTTGAACAATCAAACTCTTGAAATGATTTCCAATTTGCCGAAGCTTTCAATCTCTTTCGACAGACAATTCTGTCTTCTTTTCTTTTTCTTCTTCTCTCCATCAAAGGCAACAATTTCTTCTGTCGCCAATCTTGTGCACGGACATTCCACTATCAATAATCCTATGACTATCGATAGTTCCTCCTGGAACATCCTACACACTCACTCAGAGATTAGTTGGAGAGGGGGACCCAAGCCTTCATAGACTTAGGTTGCCCCTGAGAATCAAGAAATGTAATTTCAATCTCTTGATGATTTGGAAATTTCACGCCTCCCCCTGAACCTTCACCTGTTTTCGGTTTCCAAGCTTGTTTCCATTTACCAGATTGTGTATTAATTACAATTTCTGGTTTTAACGGTTGTTGTGAACTTGGTTTCCTTTTAACATTTTCCGGTTTTAAAGCCTTTTCGATCACATTCACATTCTTATGTCGTTGTTTTGTTTCATGTTCTTTAATAGTGCGTTTATCATGTTTTGGAGAAACAGGACGACTTCGTGAGTGACCTTGTTCAGAAGGGGCTCTTTCCACAAAATTTGGTTTGGGCGAGTTTGTGCAGTCTTTAATAATGTGCCCAAACTTCCCACATTTGAAACATTTTCTCCTTTCAACAAACTTAGGAGAATCTGATCGACGGCCAGACGTTGAAGTTGTAGACCCATAGGTACTAGCTTCACACCCATTTGTGCGTTGAGTGTAAATCTTATCACTATTACGTTTCAAAATGTTGACTTTTTGAACAAAATCGGTATTTGACTTATTTTCAAAAGTCTCCACTTTATCAGTACCTTTGGAGGCCACAAATTTAACGTCTTTTGCCTTCTTCTTGTAACGAGCTCCTTTTGACTCAACCTTAGCCTTAGGCTTTGGAGCTCGTTGTTGTTGTTGTTTACCCTTAAAAGCGACAGGTTGTTGCTTTGTTGGTGATTTTTTATTTCCAAATTTTCTTTTAACTTCAGCTTTTGGAATTGGATCACACTGAGTTACTGAAACTCTCGGGATCCCCTTTTCCAAAAACTTACTGGTAGAATCTTCAAACACTTTATCAATCAAGGATTGATTGACATTTTTAATTGGAAAAGCTGTGTTTGAATAAATTTTGTCATCACCGACTAAAGTGTACAACACGTTATCACTTTTAATGGTAGACACTGTCTCAGTGATAGGATCTATCTCTTGTTTAACAGTTGAGTGCACAACAGGAGTAGGAGGATCACACAGAATGTGATTCTCAAAAGGCACTTCTACTCCTTTGTTCTTCTCAAGAGATTTATCCTCATCACTCACATCTGGTTCATCATCTGACGAATCATAGTCCTCAACTGTGGGAGGACTTTGTTCCGTACCAACAGATGCTGAATTTTCGGTTGTTCCAGATGAGCCCTCCGAGGAACTGTCCGGTTTGAACCCTAATCCTGTAGTAACTTCCTCATAATTGAGAGGCACACTTGGTTCGAACCGAGGCATATCCTCTTCATCGGGTGGTGGAGCATAATTGTGTCTCAAAGGGGGTGGACACGCCTTATACCCTACGCCTTTCACGTTCCCTTTCAGTTGTTGAACGTCAATTATGTGATCGAGCACAAATCGGGAGTTAGAATAACTCTCCAATTTTTGCTTGATAGCATCATGCTCGCATTTGGCAATGGCTAATTCCTTTTTGGTTTCCTCAACGATGTTAATGTACTTGTTAATACTAATTTGTTTATGATAAACAACTTTGGTAGTTTCAGAAACACTTTTCTTTAAATTTTCAATTAAAGATTTAAAGTCCTTTTCATTTCTTGTTAAAGCCATGTTTGCCTCTTTGCACTTTGACATATCAACAACCAAATGTTGATTGTGACTATGAATTGTGTCACATTCAAGTTTCACTCTTTCACATTCCTGTTTCATATAAGCACAATCACTACATATTCTAGGAGTTTCAGATGTTACCTGACTTGTAGAAGCTGTGACATTAGCCATAAAGGCAGTCTGAGAAGAGAAAGATCCATCTTCAGTGAGAATCTTCTCCATTTCTTTTGATGTAGCATCAGCTTTCTTGATCAAGTCAGAATTTTGACATTTCTTCTCCTTGGCACCAGAATCCATTCCCTCCTTCACGTCCGATTCATCTTTAACATTCTTGACAATTTCAGCATGAAATGCAGTTCCTCCTTGATCTCCACTTCCCAATTGTACAGACCAGGAGTCATACCTTTCATCAGTTTGATTTGAGTTGGCCGTGGATGTATTTGTTTGATTTTCGAAAGGATTTTGGTTGCCTTGTTGAGGTTGAGCTTGAGGTTTAGGGGGCCAAAGGTAAGCACTTTGATTGAACTGTGGTTGAGTAGTGGTAACTTGAGGTGGAGGTTGATCTTGAGATTTGTATATGGATATTGATTGTGAAAGATAATCTGCCATCGAAATCTGATTTTGAGCTAGTTGTGAGTTCAGACTCGTATAACTCATGTTTAATAGACGTGAGTGAAAACCTGATCAAATACTTGAAAACACAGTGTTAACCCACTTTTGCAAACCTTCTGTTAAAAATTGATAACCAAATCGACGAAACGATATCGACGAAACTCAGTTGTGTTGATCGACGAAACAAGTGAGGCGATATTTGGCGATGAAACTGATTGATGATTTGATGATCGACGAAACGGAAATTAATAACCTCCGACGAAACAGAATAATTATGTGCGATGAAACAAAATGAATTTCTGAATCGACGAAACAGTTATGTAGATCGACGAAACTGATGTCCTTTTGCTGGTTGACGAAACAGAAGTGAAGCCCACTTCAGTTTGAAGCCCAAATCATGTGAAGCCCAATGAGATAAAACCCAAGTTTTTAAAGTCCACGATACAATCTGGTGAGGCCCAACTAGGATCTTGTAAAAAAAATGTTACACAACCCACTAAAATTAGCAACCCCAAATTTAGGTAATATTTAGTGGGTTACCCAATCCAAAAAAAAATAACTTAATGAACAATGAGCCCAACACTTGGTGAGATATGAAAATGAATCAAAAGGTGTCGGCCCAAATAAAAATGATGAAACTCTATGTAATTGACGAAATTTTTTTTTTTTTTTTTAAAGATGAAACCTAATGGAACAAATTAAATGTGACGAAAGTTGACAGTTGAAGAAATATGTTGGACGAAAATTTAATGTGTTTTTTTTTTTTTTTTTTTTTAATGATGATGACGAAACTTGTATATGATTTAAATAATGGCGAAACACAACACCCCTTTTTAAATATGACGAAACGGGTTTTGATTGTGAGGGACGAAACAGGTTGTTTTTACTAAACCACTTGCGACGAAACTGAATTAAGGGATAAGATCTGGGAATTGAAGAGATATTTATGAGATATTTTGCAAACAAAACTTATCTTTTACTGACACTAAGCCTCAATTTTCAAACTTGCAGACACCCTTTTTCAACTTAAATCATACATGTGCAATATTGTCAAACAACTTGCAATTTAATACTAATAAACACAAATCACACTTTAATTCAAACTCAAACAAGATCAAACATAGATTTTATAAAAAAAATTATGAACACTTTGAAGACCACCAAGAACAGTGATGAACTCGATGGGTTTTCCGGTCACCGGAAAAATTATCGAATACGATTTTGCTAAAACTTCAACAAAAACCCACTAGTAACATGTAAGCATTCAAACAAACAAGGTTTTCAACAAAAATTATAGCAAAACAACAATATAAATACTGATTTTAGTGACTTTTTGCAGAAAATATAAAAACTTTTTCAAGAACAAAATATGAAAAATCACTTAAAACCACTTGATAAAAACCCAAACTTGTTTGGTTTTAAACAAGGAAAAGAGCCAAAGCTCTGATACCAATTGTAGGTCCCGTTTTTCCGGTGGATCGATAACGTAAACCTATCCTTGTTTATCACGAACACGGTAACGGGTGCGGAATCCCCGTGACGGTGCAAACCAAACAAAAGTGTAAAACACACGGGTAACCAAAGATTCAATATCTATTGATTAGGGATGAGTACACCCACAAACATATACAAACAATGTTTTTCCAGACTTTCACTAAGTCTCTCGGTCTCTCATCTATCTCACACAGAAACAAATGAGGAGTATTTATACTAAACACAGACCAGACAATGACGAAACACAAATAAACCTCGGCGAAACAACTAAAGTCGACGAAACACACCTGTTTCGTCGATATACATATATTCCTAATTCTGTTTCGTCAAGTGTTGTTGAAGCCCAACTGAAGACAAAGCCCAACTGAAGTCTTTGGCCCATGTGTGAAGAAACAGCCCAGTTCATGTTTCTGTTTACAATTCGTTCACCATTTCAACATAGGACAAAGCTATGTGACATCATCATGACATCACTAAGGTGATGTCATGGTGATGTGTTTGCGGGAATTGCTTGCGGCGCTCCGTGCTTCGCGTGTCGAACTCTGGGGCGCACGACGGAGGAATGTCGTGACGTCGGGCTTGAGCCAGACCTAACCGAGTCGACCCGAACCGAATCGAACCGAGTCGAACCGAACTGAGTCGTGTCCACATAAAGTGTACCAACACCAACCAATACAATTGGTGTCCAAACAAAACATAGTTTAAGTTGCAAGGCGGAAGCATAACGTTTAAGAACCAAAACATAAGTTTAATTGTTTCAAAGTTTAACATGGCACACAGCTGTCCATATCCCACAACGACTCTCTTCCATGCAAGCTCCAGCTAAGTACCTATTGACCTGCAAAGCATGTAGTAACGAGTCAACAACAAGTTGAGTGAGTTCACAGTTGGGTGTTCGTTTTACGTTGTTTCGAAAACAGTTTCTTTTATCTGGCATCCTGCCGTGGGGGTTACCCCATAGTTGAAAAACGTGACTTGTTTACTCCCGGTTACTCTGGCAATCCAGCCGTGGGGGCTACCCCTTGTTAGTTATCTGGCATTTCGGCCGTGGGGGCTACCCCATGTATCCACTAGACTCGTTACCATATCGACTGTTGACTGTAGTCATGTTTATGTGCCCTGAACTGTCAATGTCTATCATCATTGACGTGCCCAGATCCATTAGTTCACGCCCGTCCTCTGCGGCACGGTGTGAGGCTTGTCAGACCTAAATAGCGCTATTCAACTAATGACCCGCTCGCCATTGGCCCGGCGATTAAGTCGATATAAAAAGGAGGGACTTCGTGATAGAGTTTTGGTCTAGTACGAGTTATCTGTCCATGAGGACGAGGAATTACATTCCTGAATCAATACTGTCCTACCCAAGAAAGGACGAGGAATCCATGTTCCTTAACCCCATTCCCACCCCTGGGAATCCCATGCTTTGTAGAGGGTGTGAACTCACCTTGGTTTGCTCGGCAGATACACAAAAAGTCAAGCTATAAGTGGTCAATCGTGTCCTAACATAGATACCATTCAGGTCAGGTTCATACTCGAGTAGTGCACGTATGTTCTACACGTATACTAGCACGTTACAAATAAGTGTTTCTCATGGCAGTCCAATCAACAGTGCACAACATACACATTCAACAGTAACACATAAGGCCCATATGTTCGGCCCAAATACTTGGGCCTGTAACCGTGTAAGCCCATACAGATGGCATATAATCAGGTGGTCTCGAGTCGAGACTAGAGTTCTCGAGTCGAAACGGCGTTGTCTCGGTCTAGTCTTCATCACTCGAGACATGGTGGTCTCGAGTCAGGTCTCGAGTCGCAACAAACCCGTAACCTGGTCTCGAGTCATGTTGATTATGTGCTGGCAGTGTGGTCTCGAGTCGAGACTAGGGGTTCTCGACTCGCAATCTGTGTCGCGACCGTGGTCTCGGGCTGTCATGGGTTGGTCTCGAGTCGTAACTCAATGGTCTCGAGTCGAGACTATAGATCTCGACTCGTTTGTCTGCTGATTCTGGTACACCTGCAAGACTTGTACTAACCAATAGAATTCTCATTTCATGATTTGGTGTACTATCCTATGAGAATTCACAAACATGTCTTCTTGTCTAACAATTAATTAAAATGGATCAAACAACTAGTTTTCAAATATTCAAGCCACATTCATATCATATTCATGTTGTTCTTCATGTATTCAAGTTATTCATCATTATCATTCATCCGAATCCAACTCGAAACATGCTATACTAGACCTATCTTGCCATTTCCGAAACATTTAAAGCAACTTTTTACCATTATTATTCATAAATCATGTTGGTATCATGTATCACACTAGTCATATTATCAAGCAAACACCTTTATCAAGGATAACAACAATCTTAACACCGATTATTCAAGGAGGATATATTCATCATGTATAAAACTTAACAAGCAACATATTATCAAATAACTTCATCATACATCATCATCAACCGAAATACAACACACTATCATCAACCGAAACACAATACATAACATGAATCACTAACCGGTTCAAGTATGGGCTCAAAGGTGTGAAGTAGTAACGAATGAAGCTTCCAAATGGGTGTGTGTGTGAGCCGATCTGAGAGCTCCTTTTGGTCGCCGGTTGAATCCGAGAAGAAGGAGAGGAGAGGTGATGCTTGACCTCTAGGGTTTAAGGTTTTCTAGAGAGAGAGTGTGTGGAGGAGAGTGTGTGTGAGAGTGAGTGTAGGTTTCGGGTTTTATACAAGGGGGGTGCACTCTAAGTGGATTTCGGATGGCTTAAAGGGAGTGCATGGCCCAACCGGCCCAACTGTTGCACTGTTCACTCGAGACCGCATGGTCTCGAGTCGGGTCCTTGTGTCTCGGGTTACATAAACACATGCATACATACAAGCACAACACATAATCACATAAGTTCACTTATATCATTCATTACACCAACAAGTCAATTAGTCACATAACGTTCAAGCATGTTACGTCAAGATACAACGAAGGGTTCTAAATTACGAGTTGTCACAACAATAGTTACCACGCCAGCATAAAAGCCGCTCCGTTTGAATCCCTGTATGGAAGAAAGTGTCGATCACCGCTTTGTTGGGCTAAAGTCGGCGAGAAGCATTTAACCAGACCCGAGATCATTCAGGAGACTAGGGACAAGGTTGTCCAGATCAATAATAGGCTGAAGGCTGCCGCGGATCGACAGAAGAGTTATGCAGATAACCGGAGGAAACCGCTGGAGTTTCAAGTTGGTGATAGAGTTATGCTGAAGGTATCACCTTGGAAGGGCGTTGTGAGGTTTGGAAAAGGGGGAAAGTTGAGCCCGCGCTATATAGGTCCCTTCAAAATCGTCTCCCGAGTCGGACCAGTTGCGTATAGACTCAAGTTGCCAGAGGAGTTGACTGGAGTCCATGATGTATTTCATGTCTCCAACCTGAAAAAGTGTATGTCTGATGAGACACTAATTATACCCTTGGAGAGGTTCGAGTGGATGATAAACTGAGATTCATCGAAGAACCAATGGAGGTTCTGGATCGAAAAACCAAGAAACTCAGAAGGAGTAAGATTGAGTTGGTCAAGGTCCGTTGGAACTCTAAGCGTGGACCCGAGTTCACCTGGGAGCGACAAGACCAAATGCAACAAAAATATCCTCACCTCTTCCCACCGAGTGCAAAAAAGAAACTTGTAAAGTAGAATTTCGGGGACGAAATTCCTTAAACAGGGGGAGACTATGATACCCGGCCTCTCAGGTCGTACCGGACATTAGTAATCTGTGTAGTACACATGTAAAAATGACTATTTGTGACTAAATGTGATGATAATATATGATATTTGATGTGTTGATAGATTTAGGTGTGTATAAAAATTATGTTGGCAACGATAAAACTAACGCTTATCGCTTAACGTTTAAAATGCGAAACGAACGTCGATCACCACCCGATCAGTGTTAAAATCCTAAAAATAGTCTGTTATGATTAGAATAATAATTTTAATCCTATCCATGTAGAAAATAATTTAAAACACTAAGAAACTCTATTTTTTCGAGTTTGAGCGCATACCGCGCGATACTGTGCAAATTAAACAAAATACCGTTAACGTAGCCAGTCAAGACAACTGGTAATTATTTTAGTAATAATTTTAAGTGATTATTTTTATAGAACAATAAAAATAATTTAAAAAGCACTAAAACGGGATTAAAACGCTAGATAAAATACCCGGTAATCAGTAAAATACCTGTTTTTGAACCAGTGTGCATATAATATATGTATGTCTGTATATGTTTAGTGAGAGGGGCCATAGGTGGCGGCAATTTGGGCTGCCAAAATGCCCTTGTTTCTTGCATTTAGGACACTTGTCCACCATAGGAAATGATGAGTGATGATTAAAACTTTACCATGCTTCCACACAGTCTCATAATTCCAAGAACTCATTTAAAAAAAAACTTCACACTCTCTCTCTCTTCAAACATCTCGGCCGAAACCCCCCTAAACACTTTAACATTTCATTTTCAAACTCAAAACATGAAGATTCAAGGGTTAATCAAGGTGATTTCAAGCTTGTAAGAAGGTTTGGAAGTGATTTCAAGCAAGATTCAAGCAAGAACAAGCCTCATATCACCATCTTTTCTCAAAAACCCACTTTGAAAACTTGAAGGTATAAAATATTTCTTTAAACATTGTTCTTGATTCATATTGATAATAAAGTTAGTAAGAAGTTTCTCTTGATTCTTGAAATCTAAACATAAACTTGAAACTAACAAACAAATGAGTTTTGAATAAAATGAAAATGAGTGTGTGCATGTATATATGGCCGAAAATGATGTTTGTGTATGTGTATATTGCATTTCGAAATTTTGATGAAAGACCTCTTGATTATTTGATTTCTTGAAAAATAAGATGATTAAAGTAAATATTAGTTGTCATACAAGAATGTTTTAAAATGATATGTGTTACATTTTAAAAACATGATGTTAATATGTTCTAGAATAAGATTGGAACACAAATGATGATGATAAAATTATAG
>JARYGA010052661.1:0-85996 GCA_030545235.1 Helianthus tuberosus | reverse complement strand
TCCACATTCAATATAAATCCATTACATGATTACACATTCAGTATGATTTGTTATAACTAATGTTATTACAATTATGCTTGTAACGTAATCACTTAGTGTGATTTCACATAAAATATACTATAAATGAAATCTCGTAATCACGAAATGGGTATTCAAAATCACGTAGTCACGTAATAAATAGATAGTCAACTATTGTTATGTAATTACGTAATCACTTACTGCGGTTTCACATACTAGAATAAAAACATGTAATGGGTATTCGGAATCACGTAGTCATGTGTTGGGTACTCAAAATCACGTCATCATGTAATGGGTATTCAAAATCACGTAGTCACGTAATAAATACATAGTCAAGTATTGTTACGTAATTACCTAATCCTTTACAGCGGTTTCACATACTATAATGAAATCACGTAATGGGTATTCGAAATCACGTAGTCATGTGCTAGGTATTCAAAATCAAATAATTTTTTTAAGAAAACTATAGCAATAGGTTGCTCGAATTAAAGAGAATTAAATGCTCGTTAATACGGTGTAATTTTTTTTTAAATATTAACGTATAAAAAATTTATAGCCATTTGAATATCAAGGGGGAATAATTCAAGTGAGAAAAGACCAAAATACCATTTCTTTATTTATTTCTTTAATTGTTTGCACTTGACATTTACAAAAATATTCCCTCCTAATTTTGAATCATTAATCTTAAAATATCAATAATTGAACTTGTCTCCTATATTTCGTAGAATAAATCTCTCTTATTCATTCATCATAAATATAATCATTATTTTGCAAACTATGATATTTTGTATAGTGTTTGAACAGATCAAAGGTACACATTAGCAAAGGAGAATAATAACTTATTCACCTTATCTGCTAAACATTTTTTAGTGATAACATTTTTTTCTAAAATTACCATACACTCTAAATGCATTGTAGAAGCATGTTTAGAGATTTATCAATTAAACTAGTGCTAATATCCGCGAATTTCGTAGTGTTGAGAAATAATATGTTTTTTATTGTTTAAAAAAATACGTTTATACTAATCATAAAGAAACTATACGCATGGAATTATTATGGAAATCTGAAGTTCAGGATGAAAATACAACGAATTCAACGTACTATTGATCTAAAATAACTCAAAAGAAAAGTAAATGAAGGAAATATGTTTTTCTTGTTTGAAATATAAATTGAAAGCCTATTACTCTAATACTTCTGCTTGCTCGAGCTTCGTCACCAATAATCTCGAATTGGTTTTTGACCAATTGAAAAAACAATCATCACCTAATGAAATATGTTCGACTTGAATTATATCATACCATCCAACAATACTATACCTATTGTAAATAAATTATATGCAAAGAATTATATTAGTAATATATTGACAAAGAACATTATAGGTTTATGATGATCATAACGAATTTTTCGAATGAAATTATTATGGAAGTCTCAAGAAATAAAACAGCCAACGTATTATTAATATAAATAAAACGAAAAGATAAGTGAATGATGAAATTAGAGTAAATTGCCATTTTAGTCCCTGAGGTTTGTCCAAATTTGCCATTTTAGTCCCTGATGTTTGTCCAAATTTCTCATTTTAGTCCAAATAGTTTTTTTCTCCTCTGGGTCCTTGACTTTTTCCTTTTGTTGCCATTTTGATCACATACCCTAACTCCGTCCAAAAACCCCATTTTTAACCAGGGGTATTTTGGGGATTAACTTTCTAACTGTTTTCACTTGTCATTTTGATCCAAACCCTATATTTACCTATTTATTGTATTCTTAATATTTTTTTGTTTTCTTTTTTTAAATAATAGTAATTAGTGGGAACCACCCCCACCCTCTTTATCAGACACACCTGCCAGAGATCCCAACCACCATCTAAGAACTCCAATGCCACCCCTTATTTGTTTCCATCAAAAGATATTATAAATATACACCACCGAGGCCCTCCACCTCCAACCAACTAACTGCCACCACCATCGAGCTCTCTACCTCGACCCAACCGACCACATGTTCTAATAACCACATGTAGGATAGTTGTACGACCTGAATGAGTCAATCAGAAGAGTTGTTTATCCGAATCAAAGGCGGAATCAATGACAAGGACGCTCGATACAATTTAAATGTCTCTTGTATTGAATTGATAGTATTACAGCACTTGGAGACGATTCGGCAACACTTCGTTACCGAATACACAAAGCTAATTTCGTTACAAATGACACAAGTGCTCCCTTATATATAGGAGTGGTAATTTCATTTGAAATGGGCAAGGACACCTTCAAACGAAATTAACTATATTAATTTCGTTTGAACTTGTCTTTGACACATTCAAGCGAAATTACAAGCTAATCTACTAAAATCAGTTTCTAGCAACTTGAGCACTGTTCATTCTATCCTATTACATGACTCGATACAAGACGAAGTCAATAGACATAGTGCACTAACAGACTCCCCCTTGGATGTTGACGAAGTCTTCAGTCTCGACTCTTTATCATGACACATCTTCAGTCTTGATCAGTCTTCATGCTCTGTCTCTGGCTCTAACATTATCAACTTTTTCAGGCTCCCCCTCTCGTCAAGCTTCCGTGCTTTAGGGATCGACACCTTGCTTTCCGGTTACAAGCTGCCTCTAGCTTTGAGCTCGTCTTCAGACTCCCCCTTAGACTCTGCTATCAGAATCGTAGTCTGGTATCACATCTGCAATTACTCATACATTTATAAGTAACAACATTTCAAACTTCAGTTATCCAGGAATTATAACCTGACTCTTCCAAACATTTTAAACAAACAATTTTCATGAACTTGGCAGTTTCATCGAATCGAATCGGAAACTAGCTCTTTAACAGTATAAGCATCCAAATCCTTCACGGTTAATCATCCAAGTCCAAACTAATGACCTTGGAGATATCACAAACTGTTTTTGATTTTTGTTAAAAACTCAAGTTTCAAATTAATGAACTTGTTTATTTTCAGAAACACAATCAGCTTACTTAGATTTTGAAACTTAGCACTCATATACCGGTTGTCGAAAATAAAGCAAAATCAAAAATCTTTTTGTATTTTCTGAAAACATAAAGCAGTAACGAAATATTTACAAACATATTTACAAGCAATATTTTTGTTTGAGTTTGTGTCAGAGGATCATATCAGTTTTTGACAAGTCACAAGTACCGTTGAGCTTAGTTACACATTAAGAACTAAACAATTCACTTAGATTGTTGATATACTGATCCACTTAAATTTTCACACAAATTTCAACTGATTCAGGATACGAATTAGATGTTTTAAGAACTTAAACTCATTCATGTGTCCCACCTCTTGAATATACTCCCGTATCCAGATCCCAATATTCAGTCTTACAGGTGAGTATACCTAGATGATATCTGTAAGGGGTTAAATTGCGAAGAACCGTGAGAGCTCAGGTCAGAACTTCCGTTCAGCAGAGAGATGACGGCTTCGACTTTTGGTGTGTCCCCTTTAGAGGATCTTTTCTTCAACAGCACATGATTTACATATTTTTTCAATGTTTCATCATTTTTTATGCTGAGGGCGATGCTATGTTTCAAGCAAGCAGAAAGTATTATACGGGGACTAGGCCATTGCTTCCGCAAAATCAGAAGTCCCGGGATAATACCCCAGATATCACTAAGCATAAAGACCTAGTATCTCAGAAAGAGGGGTCCTTCAAACGAGATTTCAGGGGTTACCTATATATCCAAGTAGTGTTCCCCACGAAATAAGCAAGTTTGAATTTATGTTTATATCCCGAAAAAGTTTACTAAATGTATAAAAACCTATCGGCATATCATCAGTGAGACTGTTTAACGCTATTAAACATTACATTTCTTTAGCATACTGTAACTGTCTACTGATGTACTATCATTTCCTCTTTTTACGCAAAAACTCAATTTTGAATTTTATCATGTTTTTGACTTTTTCAAAATTTCAATTTCTTTTGTATTTTCTAACAATAATACTCCCCCTAAAATGCAAAATCATTTAAAGAAAATTTGACAACCAATACTGATAGCTTTATCTCGCCATCCATTTTCTGCTTTTCGTGCTCTATTTTGCAGAAAATCTAACATAAGAAGCATCAAATACCCCCATGATTTACAACACATTGATTTTTACAGTTTGAAAACCATTTTTCAATCTTGTGAAAATAATCATGTTTGTTCAGCCGTGAGGGTTTCGGCGTATTCAATCAACATATTTTTGTAAATTTTGAAATTTTTGACAAAACAAAAACATATTTTTGGTTTTTACATTTTTCAATTTTTCAATTTTTAGGATTTTTGAAATATTGTTTATTTATGTACAAAAAACAAACAAGCTCCCTGTTCAACCAAACCAGGGTTCAGCAGCCTTCTCCTCCTGTTGTGCCAGGCTGCTTCGAATACCATTTTCACAATCTTCAGTTTTCTTCGGATGCACCTGCACATTCAGACTACTTGATTACTTGAACAATTTAGCCCAGGTCTGTTTGACCTTAGGCATTTCAACACAATATGTATCAATTAACTTCGGAAAATCTTTGTCATTCTTAACAAAGACTTTTTCTATTGGAACTTGATATTCGTTAATTTACACATATTTTAGTCCCCGTTT
Source organism: Helianthus tuberosus (assembly GCA_030545235.1). NCBI lineage: Eukaryota > Viridiplantae > Streptophyta > Magnoliopsida > Asterales > Asteraceae > Helianthus > Helianthus tuberosus. The sequence goes on along the minus strand of JARYGA010052661.1, from coordinate 81,385 downwards.
TACCCCTATTTTATGTGTTTTCGGCCGTAAAACCGTCATTCGGATACTTAATTATCTACACTTTTGTTTACAGGCCTCAAACAGCATACCAGACAAGATGATAGCGAAAACGAGGACTTTCCGGACAAAACGACGAAGATGCGGACATTCTGTTAAGGAAACTGACCTGGGCCTGTGGAACGGTCGTGCGACCTGATGCACGACCGTGCATCTCCGACAGTTGTTGATTAGTCCGGCAATGAACGAGCAGCGCGACTAGGCGTGCAGGGCAAACAAGGCCAGACCGGTGACGCACGGTCGTTCCATGATCTGCACCCCGTGCGGATCCGATGATCAGCCAAACTCTCAGAACTGAACGACCGGTGCGACCAAGCGTGCAACAAGAACCCGGCGAAGAACGACCGTGCCACAGGAAGAACGGTCGTGCAATTTCGAATCTGGTCAACGATCTGATGACGTCATGCAGTATGGTGTGCCATACCCAATAATTGCTTAAAGTGCACGGTCGTGCCATAGGAAGAACGACCGTGCCACGGCGAAAAAATATAAAAACAGAACAGAAACATTCTGTTCGACATTCTGGAATTTTGGGAGCTTCACAGGAGATTATACAGGCTCCGGTGGCTTTGCTTTTGACCCGGATTCAAGCCACATTGTGCCGTTTAGCTCCATTACTATCCGGATCCTTAGTCTAGTGCTTGTTTATGGTTTGGTTTTCTAATCTTTCCATGTTTTTGTTAATCTTTCAAGCATTCAGATTATTGTTTATGTATTATTGTAGCCTTTGGGAAAAAACACAACAATCCCTTGCTAAATTATAGCCATTAGTATGTTAAACTTTGTTTGTAATGACACTTTGAAGTATTTTCTATGATTATCTTTGATGATTAGTTTGCAACCTTGTTATTGATATTGATTTCTTGATTATAAGTAATTATGTTGGATGATTGATGCTTGGTTAGTTAAGATAGTTGAAAAATGAAGCTTAATTAATCTTGTATTAGTAAACTTTGAACTTGGTTAGCTAGTTTAGCTTGGTTTAAATGTATGCATCATGATACTAGAAATGGTTAGTGATTTAATAAAATGTAATTATTGTTAATCAAGAGAGTTTGCCGTCACGTAAGGACCTTAACGGGTTAGATGGTGTCGTTATAAATTCTTGCCATGATTTGTTAGCTTAGTTAGTAGTTTAGGCCAAAATTGCTATCTTGGTGAATTATTGTGCAAGATTTGTAAAATGAACTCGGTTGTGATTTAATCTAGTTTATGCTTGACAGTTGGTGGTTGCATTGTGTTTATCGGTGTCGCTTTCCTTGTTTAAGTGAGGTTAGAAAACTCCTAACGGATAACTAACTTATTTTTAAGAGATTTTCATAGACATTTATCAATTGCACGTTAAAGAACAATTTTAGGTGGTTAAAGTGTGTTTATCGTTTTAGCTTTCCGAATGATTGTCATGTTAGGATTCCCGAAAGGGATACTAATTGTCTTAAATTGGAAAATTGACCGAATGCTTTTAGTGCCAAAACCGACTTAGTTGACATGCTGTGGTTGTGTATTAAGCAAGGCTTTTTATCTATTATCTATTATGTTTTTATTATGTACTTATTTACGCTTACTTTAGTTTAATTAAAATCAAACAAACCTATGTTTTTACCGGTAGTTTAGTGACAAAGGTCTAGTATTATTTCTCCGCCCATTTCCTTGGATCGATACTTGGTTCTTACCGATACTTTATTACATATGTGACGGGGTACACTTGCCTCTTTCGTGTGTGTTTTGATGTAAAAGTAATAATCACTTTTATAAATTTAAAACCAAATCGTGTGTAAATTCATTGCAAAATTATGTATATATACGCACACGTCAAGTTTTTGGCGCCGCTGCCGGGGATATGGCGAGTTTTAGGAACGACCCGAGTCATTGTGTTATCGGCGTATATACTTGTTAATATTTGTGTATAATTTCTTGATTATTTATTTGTTTATTTATTTGTTAATATTTCTTGTTTTTATTTCATTTATTCGTTTTCCAAGTCATTTTTGGTACATTTGTAAATTTTTGTTCCATTTATTTATTCGATCCGGATTTATTTATTTATTCTTTGAGTTTTCGGCTTCGGGTATCCATTTTTACATTAGCCGATTCATTTATTTTTAGTGTTGTAATTTTTTATAAAATTTCGGGCCCATTTTCAGTTTTTTTATAAAATTTTCAGCCCATTTTTAATAATATTCTGTTTCTATTCAGCTGAAAAAAAAACAGAATTATTATAGTAATTTAACATTCATTGTGTCAAATTTTCGTTTTCAGGTTGATGTTCTCAACACCCGCTCCCGATCCTATTGAGCCATCAGACGAGCCTGAACGAGATCTGAGGAGACGTCTTCATGAGAAATCTCGTGCGGTTGGGCTGCTACTCGCATCTGGTGAACAGGAGCAGGTGGTAACCACTGAAGCCGAGGGCTCAGGGGCAGCAGAGAACGCGATCATAGCAGACGATGAGCGACCTTTGAATGAATCAAATCAGCCTGGAAGGGCAGGCCTGGAGCCGAGTATCCTTCAGCCTACTATTGATGCACCTACTTTTGAAATTAGATCTAGTATTATTAATATGGTGCAGAATTCAGTACAGTTTGACGGGCGTGAGCACGAGGATCCCGGGAGGCATATTGCTGCTTTTCTCCATGTTTGTTCTATGTTTAAGATTACAGGTGTTTCGGAGGATGCAATTCGGTTGAGGTTGTTTCCATTTTCGTTACGTGACAAAGCTAGAGCTTGGCTTATGTCACTTCCAGCCGGGTCCATCCGGACCTGGAATCAGTTAGCGGAGCAGTTTATGCAGAAATACTTTCCACCTGGGAAAACGAACAAGCTACGGAACCAAATTGTATCTTTTCACCAGGACGAGGGTGAGTCGTTGCATGCAGCTTGGGAGAGATTCAAGGATTTGTTGATTGATGTGCCACATCATGGCTACTCCAAGAGGCAGCTGGTTTTGACGTTCTATCAGGGGCTCAGTTACAACACACAGGAGCAATTAGACGTGAATGCAGGAGGCGATCTAGGAACAAAGACGCCAAATGAAGCGTACGATATCATTGAAAAGGCTGCATTGAAGTCTAGCTCACGACGCGAAGGAGATAGAGGCCGGGTAACATCATCATCATCAGCACCTCGAGCAGGAGTTCACGCGGTGGACGATTACACGGCCATTACGGCACAAATCTCGGCTCTTGCTACGAAATTCGATAAATCCCAGATAAGCGCACAAGCTGGTTCAGGCTGCGACCAGTGTGGGGTGGCACATGCGCCAAGTACGTGTGAGCAGGGTGTTATGTTTACAGGTCACGAGGAGGTGAACTACATGGGCAATCAAATCAGGCCCCAAAATAACCCCTATAGCAACACGTACAATCCAGGGTGGAGGAATCACCCAAATTTTGGGTGGAAATCTGGTTCTGGGAACCAAAACGCCCAAGGTTATGCTCAACATGCTCCCACGCCACAACAATCTCATGGTCAATCCTTCCAGCCACAGTATCATAATCAAGGCTCAGGAAGCAATTCTCAGCCACACGCCTCTCAAAGCAACGCAAAGCTAGAGGAAATGATGGCACAACTGCTGAACAACTCCAACAATGCTAATCAAATTTCTGAGAAACGATATCAGCAGCATGAGGAGCGGTTCTTGGTCAATGAAGGAGAAATTCGGAGTCAAAAGGCTTCCATTCAGACCATCGAGAATCAAGTGGGCCAGTTGGCGAAAATGATGTCGGAGAGACCCCCAGGTGGTCTTCCGGGCAATACCGAGCAGAATCCGAAGGGGCGTGGTAATGGCCCGCACATGTAATAAGTGTGGGGACATGAGTCTTGCTATCGACTCGCCGACAAAAATTTAGCATGAGTCTACGCTACTGACTCGCCGACAAAAATGTAGCAGGAGCGTCTTTGGCGCTGTAAGGGTAAAATAGTCCTTTTTTGTATTTTTGTAGTTTTAGCGTAATTTAGATTAGTTAGGTAGTTTACGTTAGTTTGTTTAGTTCATACGTGCCGAGCGAAGGTTCTGTATTGAAATATTGTTAGAACAGTTGGTGTGTCGAAAAAATGGCGAAAAACGGCCGAAACAGTTGCTGGAAATAGCTTCTGCGGAAAATTCTGTATCTGCAGCTGTTGCACGGTCGTTCCTCGGGTCGCACGACCGTGCGTCTCCGAGGGCCGGCACGGTGGATCGCACCCCCGGTGCATTTCCGAGAATAGTTGCTAGGGTTTGGGGGATGTCGGTGACGCACGACCGTGCCACACGGAGAATGACCATGCGTCAGGCTGAGGGCAGTTTTGTCATTTGGCACTATAAATACCCTCATCTGCAGCCCCCATTCATAACTCGCGAAACCCTACCAGCACCAGGCCGTTCCAGAGCGATACTTCATCAAATCGCACGGTTTTTCGCACGATCTCACACCCTTCTTCGCACGATGGACCATCCCTTCCTTCAGTTTGACCCCAACAATGAGCGAGAGGCTTTGTGCATCCCGAAACGAGACGCATTGTGGGCGAGACGGGGGCAGTTTGGAGTCCCCCGATGGTTAGATTGGGAAGTCATGCGGGAACTCAATCAGTATGAAAGATTAGACGACATGATGAGTCGCCCGCTTGCAAATCTGGTCAGTTGCAACCGACCCGTTTACCTGGAGTTGACCATTGAGTTCTTCGCATCTTATGCCTATGAAAAGCCGGTTGCTCATCGGAGAACAAAATTCCGCCACAAGGAGCGGATAGCTTTCCGGTTATGTGGAAGATGGCATTCGTGGTCGTTTGGGTAGAAGACTAGGGATTTATACTAGGGACGACATGGATGATACTGAGGTCTTCACTGAACAGTTCACTTTCCCTTCTGATGCAGCTCGGGATGAATTTTGGGCTGAAAACGCTATTGGGGACCCCTACAACCCGAGGATGTCGAAGGCCTCGCGACTCAGAGACCCTTTGGTGCGAGTGATGCACCATGTATTTAGCCATACGATATGCGTACGCATGGACAGTCGCGGTAACTGTCCAACACCTGATTTGATCTTTTTATATGCGTTGGTTGACAAAGCACCAATCAACCTAGCCGCTCGAATGGCTGAATACTTCGTCAAGAGCTCGGGGCTGACTCCGAACAGTGAGATACATTGTGGTCAGTATGTGACCGAAATAGCGTACAACGAGCGCTATATGACTGAGGAGGTGCTTCAGGGTCTCACTTTGATTACTGAGGGGGTTCATGTCGACATTCGGTCACTGGAGGCCATGGGGGTGATTGTAGAGCTTGATAGGGGGGATAGGTTGAGGGGATTGAACAACGAGGTCTGGGACCCGTTGCCTCCAGATGAGGAGGAAGATGAGGATGTTGAGATGGGAGAGCAGAATCCGCAGCACCAGCACCAGCACCAGCACCAGCCACCGACACCACCACACTCGCCGCAGCACCATGCATTTCATCAGCATCAGGACTGGCCCGCGTTCTACCAGCAGTTCCAGGATATGCGTGTGACGCAGGAGCAGCATGGTACCTACATCGACGAGATTAGATCTAGCCAGGACCAGATCCGGGCTAACCAGGATCAGCTTCGGGCCACACAGGACCAGCTTCGGCAGAGCCAGGATGCTTTATACCAGGGGGTGTCTGCGGGGTTTTCTTATCTTTTCGGGGAGATGCATCACGCATATCCCGACTATTTTCAGCATCCCCCGCAGTTCCCACCGTGGAACCCCACTGGTTATGGCGATGCCGGCCCGTCCTATACGAGAGACGATGATGATGGAGATGAGTAGTTGGCGGTGGTGATAGCAGTTGGTGGTGTTTTCTATTTCAGTACTTTATTTATTATTGGGTGTTTATTTTGACTGTTATTTTCAAACACCCCGGTTATGTATTTCAGACATTTTACTTTATGTTCTGTTTGGATTTTAGTATTTATGTATATTATGGTTGTTTTGTGATTTTTCTGTTTTGTTATGTTTTGGGTGCACATGTGACATACTCGCAGGTTTTAGCTATCGGATCTTGGACCGGAGCACGTACCAGATACAGCTTCGGAAGTCTCGTGGCATCAACATCATCTTGAGGGGAGTATTTTTTATCCCTTTCTCTATATTTCGGGTCTCGCATTGGGGACAATGCGAAGTTCAAGTGTGGGGAGGGGGTTAACTTTGTTAACTTTGTTTGTCCTCTTATAAAAAAAAAAGAAAAAAAAAGAAAACAGAAAATCAGAAAAATCATTCATAAATACTTGTATTTTGTATATATTTTTGTAAATAAACCGGTTGGTTGTGTTTTAGAAAGCTTCGGACTTGATAAAAACTCGACAAGCAAAATATTTTTGAAAAAGGAAACCGGAAAGCGTGACAAACAAAGAAAGACTTACATGATAGTTTTCACACTTTTACCCATTCCTTCCGTTACGTGAGCATATTTGAGCCTTGATTGTTATATATTTGTTCATTTCGGATATAGGAGTGAGCCGGATGTTATGTGCAATTTAGAACTTGTCACTAGTATGCTTGTTAAGACCATGAACTTGTGAATTTGTGTAAAAATGATAGAGGCACTTAGATTACCCCTTTGTTGTGTACTTGTTCTTTGTGTTGTACTTCCCGTTCACCTTATATTACCCTTTGGGATTAACCATGTCGAGCCTTCCCGTTCACCTTTGTTTACCCACATTATCGCCCACTTAACCAAATTTAGCCTTTTTATGTTTTAAACCTTTTTAGTGTTGAAACTCGGTCAAAATAATAGTTTAACTAGCTTGTTATTGTTTATATTTCATTGTATAGTTTTGTATGTTAAAAAAATAATAATAATAAAACACCCTAAAATAGGGTGAAGTTGATAGAAATCGAGCAATTTTGAATGCTTAAATGTTAAAATTTCGTTGATAAGCTCGATTGCGCTTTAGTCGCCTTTTTAAGGCGTTCGTATGTATAGTTGTATTATTTTCTTGCTAGTTAAACGCTACTACCGAGTTTTAACCATTTTTGCCACTTTAAATGTCCACTTCCATACCCTTCGCCCAAGCCTAACGTTATAACCCGTAAAGACCTCTTGATTTACACTTGTTTGCATGTTTGTTGGTGGAGACGAGATCTTATGACAAGCTTATGATATTGCACATTTCATTGACTTGGCATTGAGTGTTTACACATACACATTTTATGTATGTTTCATAAATAAAACCGAGTGTGTGAACATTGTGAGTCGTGTGAAGATTAACATGTGAGTCAATTAAATGTGAAGTCACGGCTTTTTGGTTGTCGCTTTATAATTGCATATGCTTGTTGGGTTTGAGTCTTTTGATATTGTCTTTCGACAAACCGGCTAACCGTTTATAGTAGTTTTCAATAAAATAGTGTGTAAATTATCGATTCTTGTTTGTTTATGTCTTTTATTGCTTTTTAGTTCAGCTTGCTTGAGGACAAGCAAGGTTCAAGTGTGGGGAGATTTGATATTCGTTAATTTACACATATTTTAGTCCCCCGTTTTACCCCTATTTTATGCGTTTTCGGCTGTAAAACCGTCATTCGGATACTTAATTATCTACACTTTTGTTTACAGGCCTCAAACAGCATACCAGACAAGATGATAGCGAAAACGAGGACTTTCCGGACAAAACGACGAAGCTGCCGACATTCTGTTAAGGAAACTGACCTGGGCCTGTGGAACGGTCGTGCAACCTGATGCACGACCGTGCATCTCCGACAGTTGTTGATTAGTCGGGTAATGAACGAGCAGTGCGACTAGGCGTGCAGGGCAAACAAGGCCAGACCAGTGACGCACGGTCGTTCCATGATCTGCACCCCCTGCGGATCCGATGATCAGCCAAACTCTCGTAACTGAACGACCGGTGCGACCAAGCGTGCAACAAGAACCCGGCGAAGAACGACCGTGCCACAGGAAGAACGGTCGTGCGATTTCGAATCTGGTCAACGATCTGATGACGTCATGCAGTATGGTGTGCCATACCCAATAATTGCTTAAAGTGCACGGTCATGCCATAGGAAGAACGACCGTGCCACAGCGAAAAAATATAAAAACAGAACAGAAACATTCTGTTCGACATTCTGGAATTTTGGGAGCTTCACAGGCGATTATACAGGCTCCGGAGGCTTTGCTTTTGACCCGGATTCAAGCCACATTGTGCCGTTTAGCTCCATTACTATCCGGATCCTTAGTCTAGTGCTTGTTTATGGTTTGGTTTTCTAATCTTTCCATGTTTTTGTTAATCTTTCAAGCATTCAGATTATTGTTTATGTATTATTGTAGCCTTTGGGAAAAACACAACAATCCCTTGCTAAATTATAGCCATTAGTATGTTAAACTGTGTTTGTAATGACACTTTGAAGTATTTTCTATGATTATCTTAGATGATTAGTTTGCAACCTTGTTATTGATATTGATTTCTTGATTATAAGTAATTATGTTGGATGATTGATGCTTGGTTAGTTAAGATAGTTGAAAAATGAAGCTTAATTAATCTTGTATTAGTAAACTTTGAACTTGGTTAGCTAGTTTAGCTTGGTTTAAATGTATGCATCATGATACTAGAAATGGTTAGTGATTTAATAAAATGTAATTATTGTTAATCAAGAGAGCTTGCCGTCACGTAAGGACCTTAACGGGTTAGATGGTGTCGTTATAAATTCTTGCCATGATTTGTTAGCTTAGTTAGTAGTTTAGGCCAAAATTGCTATCTTGGTGAATTATTGTGCAAGATTTGTAAAATGAACTAGGTTGTGATTTAATCTAGTTTATGCTTGACAGTTGGTGGTTGCATTGTGTTTATCGGTGTCGCTTTCCTTGTTTAAGTGAGGTTAGAAAACTCCTAACGGATGACTAACTTATTTTTAAGAGATTTTCATAGACATTTATCAATTGCACGTTAAAGAACAATTTTAGGTGGTTAAAGTGTGTTTATCGTTTTAGCTTTCCGAATGATTGTCATGCTAGGATTCCCGAAAGGGATACTAATTGTCTTAAATTGGAAAATTGACCGAATGCTTCTAGTGCCAAAACCGACTTAGTTGACATGCTGTGGTTGTGTATTAAGCAAGGCTTTTTATCTATTATCTATTATGTTTTTATTATGTACTTATTTACGCTTACTTTAGTTTAATTAAAATCAAACAAACCTATGTTTTTACCGGTAGTTTAGTGACAAAGGTCTAGTATTATTTCTCCGCCCATTTCCTTGGATCGATACTTGGTTCTTACCGATACTTTATTACATATGTGACGGGGTACACTTGCCTCTTTCATGTGTGTTTTGATGTAAAAGTAATAATCACTTTTATAAATTTAAAACCAAATCGTGTATAAATTCATTGCAAAATTATGTATATATACGCACACGTCAAGTTTTTGGCGCCGCTGCCGGGGATATGGCGAGTTTTAGGAACGACCCGAGTCATTGTGTTATCGGCGTATATACTTGTTAATATTTGTGTATAATTTCTTGATTATTTATTTGTTTATTTATTTGTTAATATTTCTTGTTTTTATTTCATTTATTCGTTTTCCAAGTCATTTTTGGTACATTTGTAAATTTTTGTTCCATTTATTTATTCGATCCGGATTTATTTATTTATTCTTTGAGTTTTCGGCTTCAGGTATCCATTTTTACATTAGCCGATTCATTTATTTTTAGTGTTGTAATTTTTTATAAAATTTCGGGCCCATTTTCGATTTTTTATAAAATTTTCAGCCCATTTTTAATAATATTCTGTTTCTATTCAGCTGAAAAAAAAAACAGAATTATTATAGTAATTTAACATTTCTTTGTGTCAAATTTTCGTTTTCAGGTTGATGTTCTCAACACCCGCTCCCGATCCTATTGAGCCATCAGACGAGCCTGAACGAGATCTGAGGAGACGTCTTCGTGAGAAATCTCGTGCGGTTGGGCTGCTACTCGCATCTAGTGAACAGGAGCAGGTGGTAACCACTGAAGCCGAGGGCTCAGGGGCAGCAGAGAACGCGATCATGGCAGACGATGAGCGACCTTTGAATGAATCAAATCAGCCTGGAAGGGCAGGCCTGGAGCCGAGTATCCTTCAGCCTACTATTGATGCACCTACTTTTGAAATTAGATCTAGTATTATTAATATGGTGCAGAATTCAGTACAGTTTGACGGGCGTGAGCACGAGGATCCCGAGAGGCATATTGCTGCTTTTCTCCATGTTTGTTCTATGTTTAAGATTACAGGTGTTTCGGAGGATGCAATTCGGTTGAGGTTGTTTCCGTTTTCGTTAGGTGACAAAGCTAGAGCTTGGCTTATGTCACTTCCAGCCGGGTCCATCCGGACCTGGAATCAGTTGGCGGAGCAGTTTATGCAGAAATACTTTCCACCTGGGAAAACGAACAAGCTACGGAACCAAATTGTTCTAATTTTGAATCGATAATCAACACGATCTTCTTCTGGACAAATTTGACTCCAATCATATCCTTCATCATCATGGAAAACTGCACAAGCTCTTGACTTTTCTCTGGATTTATCTTCAATCATTTTTGGCTCTTCTCTGCTTCGGTGGTAGATTGCCTTTCGGTAGTAATCATCATTGAATGGATGTTCATTTCCACCAGCTGCAGAATTATTGCATTCTCTCTTGAAATGACCTTTTTGCTTACATTTGAAGCAGGTCACTTTGGATTTGTCAAATCCAAGCTTCGTTGATGGACCGCCCAATGATTGCTTCCCAGTAATCTCCATGTATCTTTGAGCTCTGCGAAAGCAACTTGCCAGAAACCAACGGAAGTCAATGAGTTCCATCTCTTCCGGATCAATCTGGTCGTAGTCTTCTTTGGTTAATTCGGAATTTCCAATTTTGCCAGCTACTAGACCTTCATACGATCCAGAACAGATGCAAGGAAACTCATTTGCTACTTTGTTGCATTGATGCTCATTGCAGGAGAATTTTTCAACTTAAGAGCAATGTTGCACAATATCTCCTCTGCTTCTGCAGGACTTGTTTTTGAAGATGAATGATATCCAGAATTGTAGCTCGATGAGATTGTTTGTGGTTCTTTCATCTTCTCACCACTGAATGTTGTCTTTGGTGAACTATCAGCTTTCACCGAAGGTAAATTGCCTTTGTAGTATAGACCAACATTCTGATGATGTGATGAACTACTCATCTTGCTTTGCTTTTGCAATTCCAGATCATGACTCTCAATTTTTTCTAACAAAACATCAAGAGAAATTGTATCATACAAAGCATCATTTTTCAGAATAAACACAAACGTTTGCCACTGATCAGCTCGTGGTAAAGCTTCAATTACTTTGTCAATTATTTCTTCTCTGGTTTTCACAATTTGAAACCTTTCAAGCTCAATTTTTAGATGACAACAGCGTTCTATCATTTGCCTAACACTTTCTCCTTTTAAACTATCAAACAAATCGAATTCCTTTTTTAATAACGCAATTTTGTTTTTCTTAATTTGTTTACCCCCCTCAGCTTTCACCTGCAAAGCTTTCCACACAGATTTTGAAGACCCATCATGAATTAACAATGAAAAAATATCATCTCGAACTGGTTGTTGGATCAAGGCAATCATCTTCTGTTCATATGAAAATTGCTTCTTGTCTTCCTCTGAAAAACTTTTGATCGGAATTTCTTCATTTTTGTCATCAATAGGTTTATCATACCCAAACTCCAAGCAAAACCAACTTTCATGTGCATACGCTTTAGTCCAGTTGATAAACCTTTCTTTCCACCAGACATAGTCCTCAATATTATCAAGCTTATGTGGTTTCGAATAAGTTCCATAAAAGTTGTCAAGTTTATTGTTGTCTTTGATTGTTTTTGTTATCGCTTTGGGTGTAGCATCTGAAGCTCCCACCGTATCCGAGGTAAATGCGTTGTAGAAAGTATTGAAAAATTCTTCAGCCATGATGTGATCCTGGAGAAAAAAACAATCAAACAAACACAATCAGTCTAAACAATATCAAATAACCTGAAACAGACAGACACTCGGTTGACGTGAAATGATCTTGACGCAAAAAATCCACTTTCAAATGAGATTGCACTTTCAAACGGAACCCCTTGTTCAAGCGAAATTACTTTGGTTGACACTTCAAACGAAATCACTTGTCTGGCAACTTCAAACGAAATCAGTTGGCTGAAAATATCAAACGAAATTAGGACTTTCAAGCTGAATAGCTGATTTCGTTTGAATCTTTCAAACGAGACAACCCTTTGAAGCGGAATTAACACACATATTTCAAGCGGAAATACTGTTTCAAACGAGATCAAATGCAGATTTCAAACGGAATTATAATGCTCGTTCAAACGGAATTACATTTTTGATCCATTTTTGTCACTTTTAAGCCGTATTTAGGTCTGATTCTCTCAAGGCTTTGTTAAAACACTGTTTCGCATGTACTGTGAAAAATTCAATCCATTTTGACCGTGAAATCTTGTCCAATTTGAAAAAGAAGGTGTAGAAGTCAGAAAAACAATGAAATCAAGATGAACTCTTCCTCCTGAGCTCTGATACCACTTGTAGGATCGTTGTACGACCTGAATGAGTCGATCAGAAGAGTTGTTTATCTGAATCAAAGGCGGAATCAATGACACGGATGCTCGATACAATTTAAATGTCTCTTGTATTGAATTGATAGTATTACAGCACCTGGAGACGATTCGGCAGCACTTCGTTACCGAATACACAAAGCTAATTTCGTTACAAATGACACAAGTGCTCCCCTATATATAGGAGTGGTAATTTCGTTTGAAATGGGCAAGGACACCTTCAAACGAAATTAACTATATTAATTTCGTTTGAACTTGTCTTTGACGCATTCAAGCGAAATTACAAGCTAATCCACTAAAATCAGTTTCTAGCAACTTGAGCACTGTTCATTCTATCCTATTACATGACTCGATATAAGACGAAGTCAATAGACATAGTGCACTAACACCACCCCCCAACAACTAGTTTTTGTATGAGTTCTAATAATAAAAAAACAGAGGATTCAAAAACCTACAAATTATTAAAAAAATCAAGATCCAAGATTTGAATTTCATCAATAAATAGGATGCAATCAAATCAGAAGATCTAATAACCCAAAAAGAACAAGGGTTTTGTTTTTCAACAAAACCCATATGTAAATTAAGGATTTTTGGGGTTTTGATAGATTGATGAAAACCTCTATTTCGTTCTTGAAGAAGATGGTCGGAGTGAGAGAGCTGGGGTGTGTCGGGGGTTTAGGTGGAGATGATGGTGGGGTGGGTGGTGACAGGTGACGCTGGTGGTCGGAGATAGGGATGTTGACGGTTGCTGGAGATAATAGTGGCTGTGGTGGTGTCTGGTGTGTATGCCACATATTAGAGAGAGATGAGAGAGAGGGGAGGGGTGGTGGTGAACAATGGGGGTGGGTTGGGGAGATGGTTTGTGAAACTATGAATATATGTGATAGCTATATATATGACCATAGAAATATAGGGAATAACCCTCTGAGGTTATACCTTATGGTCATGTACACCCCAACTGATGGCGGAAACATCGGGGCGCGTCACTGAGCGAAACAGATTGTCCAAGAGATTCCATAACAACTATAATTACTAAATATTTAATCATTACGTCCCATACCGTAATATATAAAGTAACACAGTTATTACAGACAAATTGTTCTCAAAGAAAAATAAAAATTGTTCCGACAACTCATAAATTGTTTATTTGGTTTCTAGACTCACCTAGTCTTGATTTCCATAAAAGCAAGCATAGCACAAGCATCCTAAACACATGTCACATACGTTAAAATAAAAGTCAATACACATAGTGTAAAGGTGAGCATACAAGTTTAATAGTATAATAGTTGCGAAAGCGAATTGACGCATAACCAGCATGTAACACGTAGTAATGCGAAGCAAGTAGGTTATCGATAATGAAATATGCACAGACATGACTGCGAGTTGTAGAATACGTAACACATATCACCACTGTGACACGTGAAGAAATACCCTTAACAACCCCTGTCCACGACAGGTGCTGAGTCCAAACTATAGTACTATCGTTGCTAAGGTGTTAGGCATCAATCACTGTGTAAACATAACTGACATGTGCGTATATATACATAATTTTTGCAATGAAATTACACACGAATCAGTTTTAAATTTATAAAAGTGATTATTACTTTAACATCAAAACACACACGAAAGAGGCAAGTGTACCCCGTCATATATGTAGTAAAGTATCGGTAAGAACCAATTATCGATCCAAGGAAATGGGCGGAGAAATAATACTAGACCTTTGTCACTAAACTACCGGTAAAAACATAAGTTTTGTGATTTTTAATAAACTAAAGTAAGCATAAACAAATACTTATAAAACATAGTAGAAAATAGATAAATAGCCTTGCTTAATACACAACCAAAGCATGTCAACTAAGTCGGTTTTGGCACTAGAAGCATTCGGTCAATTTTCCATTTTAAGACAATTAGTATCCCTTTCGGGAATCCTAACATGACAATCATTTGGAAAGCTAAAACGATAAACACACTTTAACCACCTAAAATTGTTCTTTAACGTGCAATTGATAAATGTCTATGAAAATCTCTTAAAAATAAGTTAGTCATCCGTTAGGAGTTTTCTAACCTCACTTAAACAAGGAAAGCGACACCGATAAACACAATGCAACCACCGAGACAAGCATAAACTAGATTAAATCACAACCGAGTTCATTTTACAAACCTTGCACATAAATTCACAAAGATAGCAATTTTGGCCTAAACTACTAACTAAGCTAACAAATCATGGCAAGAATTTATAACGACACCATTTAACCCGTTAAGGTCCTTCCGTGACGGCAAGCTTTCTTGATTAACAATAATTACATTTTATTAAATCACTAACCATTTCTAGTATCATGATGCACACATTTTAACCAAGCTAAACTAGTTAACCAAGTTTAAAGTTTACTAATACAAGATTAATTAAGCTTCATTTTTCAACTATCTTAACTAACCAAGCACCAATCATCCAACACAATTACTTATAATCAAGAAATCAATATCAATAACAAGGTTGCAAACTAATCATCAAAGATTAACATAGAAAATACTTCAAAATGTCATTACAAACAAAGATTAACACACTAATGGTTATAATCAAGCAAGGGATTGTAGTGTTTTTGCCCAAAGGCTACAATAATACATAAACATTAATCTAAATGCTTGAAAGATTAAAAAAATCATGGAAAGATTAGAAAACCAAACCATAAACAAGCATAAGATTAAGAATCTGGAAGATAACGAAGCTAATCGGCACAATGTGGCTTGAATCCGGGTGAAAGCAGAAGCCTCCGGAGCCTGAAAATCGCCAGAATCGATTCCAAAATGTCCAGAGTTACGAGCAGAATGTTTCTGCAGGTTTTTTATATTTTTTCGATCTCGCACGGTCGTGCACTTTATGGCACGACCATTCACTTTTTGCATTATTGAAGTTACTGTGCACCATACCGCATGACGTCATCAGATCTTGACCAGATTCGATCTCGAACGGGCGTGCCATGCGGTGCACGGGCGTGCATCACCGAGCTGGGGCTGGTCACCGCATCCGCACGGGGGTGCGTTCAGTCGCACGGTGGTGCGTTCCCGAGATTTCGTTGCAACCGAACGGGGGTGCCACCAGTCGCACGGGGGTGCGTTCCCGAGATGAGCTTTGTTGTCGCATCCGCACGGGGGTGCCACCAGTCGCACGGGGGTGCGACTTGCCTAGGTCAGAATTTTCCACAGAATGTTCGCAGTTCAGCCGTTTCGCCCGGAAAATCCTCGTTTTCACTATCATCTTGTCTGGTATGCTGTTTTAGGCCTGTAAACAAAAGTATACTTGATTAAGTATCCGAATGACAGTTTTACGGCCGAAAACGCATAAAATGGGGATAAAATGGGGGACTAAAATATGTATAAATTAGTGAATATCAATAACATACAAGTATTCATCGAATAACACGTATAACATGTAGAGCGGTTAGCGTATAAAAAGTGTTGCGTTGTGTGATCGATGTGATTTGATATAGGTAACGTATATAACACCCAAAAGTGCGTAAAGCAAAAAGGGATCGAGTATACTCACAGATTGTGTTTAGTAAATAAACACTCTCTTGGATTGAAGGGAGCGCTGGAAAGTTAGCCTGATTACAGAACGATAGCGTAAGCGACGAATAGTGCGTAAAACGATGCGAGTGAATAGAGTGACGGAGGGTCATCCGATCGGATGACAATCCGGACGGATGGTCATCCGATCGGATGGCCATTCGGTCGAATCATCATTCGTTTGGGATGGATGTGTTTGTGTATGATGTGACTTTGAAGTTTTCGTTGTAGCATTTTATAAAATAAGAAGTAATCCTACCATTCAGGTCGTCCGGTCGGACGGTCATCCGGATGGATGGCCATCAGCTCGGATGGTGATGCAAGTGGAGGGTGTATGTTGGAAATTGGTTGAAATTGTTTAAGTGTTGAACATCATAGGTCATCCGGTCGGATTGTCATTCGATTGGATGGCTATCCGATCAGACGGTGATCCGTTCAGTAACCTGTTCGTTTGAGAACTTGTAAAAATTTGCTAAGTTTGGAAAGTTTTGCTATTGAACTGAGACGGTATGACAGCGTGTCAAACAACGGAACCCGATCAAGTCCAAGTCATCCGATCGGATGGGAATTACCCCGTCCGATCAGTAAACTATTCTTGATGGTTACTCATGTTCAACCCAAAAATCGGTTGTCTCTTTTGGTAGAAATCCGTTCTTGGGACCGACACTTCACTAGAGGATGAGTAGAAGGCCTGAACGAGCTCAGATTCTATTGGTTTTTGGTGCAAGACTATAAAAGAGTTTAAAGAGATTTAAATTGGTTTGAAAATGTTTAGATTTAAGCGAAATCAGTGTTTAAACATGTTGAAATCCCTTAAATCTGAGTTGTTCTTGGTGGAATGAGGTCACATTTTGAAGTTCATGAGAACCCATGATGACATCACCCTAGAACAGCCCAAATCAGCCGATTACATGGTGAAAAGTTAAGATTTGATGGTGAAAATGATGAAGGAGTGTGTATAGATGATAGAAGTACAAGATTTGAGGTAGAAACTTACAAGAATCGCAAGGAATCGAGAGAAAAATAGGGCTGGAACGTGTTGGTCGAACGAGAGCTGTCACGTCACATGAACAGTGATGTGACAGGTGCTATTTATAGGAAAGAGAGGAGAAGAGGCGGTGTGCGGTAATGGATCAGAGGGCGGTTCGATCGGATGGCCATCCGATCGGATGGTCATCCGGTCATCCGGATGGATGACCATTCGATCGAATGGTCATTCGATCGGATGGGTTTTGTGAGTTGGTTTTCCAAGTTTCATTTCGTGCGTTGTGCGTTGCGTGATGCGATAGTATTACCCATTAATTACACAAATAATATAACTAATAATAATCACGAAACTAAACCTTAGATTTCGAGCTTGCGATGAGATTGCGTTGCGATAGAGTTGCGATTGCGTTTGCGATTAACATCCCACAACAAATATAAACATGCCCAAGTAACACATAGTAGCACACACACGTAAAACAATATCCATAACCTGTAATTCGAGTTGTTATGCGATTAGCAATAAGTCGATTAGCGATTAAACTGCGATTTATTGCATTTACTCCACATAATACAATTAAAGTAACATAAAATAAAATATCGATTACCAAATCAAGAAGTACAATCAATAATTAAGCAAGGAGTGGCAGATCGCATTTAGCAACCTTTTCTTCTTTTGACTTTGACTTTGTCTTGTACTTTGACTTCAAAAAGTCGGGTTGTTACATGTCGTTTGGTTAGTCAAATGGCGAGTCAACTTTAAATACTTTTAAAATGTCTAAAAATACCCTTTTATCGCATAAAATAGTTTTAAAAATATATGAGCAATATTTTTTACAACTAAACTGATTATACAACATTATTAAACATGTTTTGACATATCAGACTCGTCATAGGACTCATTCGACCATCCCCGTATTTACGCATACGACCCGTTAAAGTGGCGTAAACCACTTTAACAAGTTGTAACGGGTCAAAACACCTATAATCACTTTCCAAATCAGAATGTAAGGTTAATAAATCATATTATATGAGATCCTTCGCTTGTTTGATTTTAAAACGACATTCAATCCATTCTTCCGTTAAAGCCACAATACACACTAACCTCATAATTATCCGAACTATTAGGAAACACTTGAATCACTTGAGCTTTGCTAGACACGATTAAGCAAGACATCTACGTAAACCTGTGAGTACATAGTTCCCCACTTTTTTCATTTTTCAAATGTTTTGGGGTGATTCATATGTGTTAACCTTTTCTCAAATAATATGTATGGCATATGTGTTTCTTAAGTGCTTTTTGTGTATTTAATTTATGAGACAAAACAAGAAACAAATGCCAAATCCTTGTAGGATCTTCCTATATTAATAGTTAGATTCTTAGAGGATACTTAAAGTACTATTGTTAATCATTGATTGGATTTCTAGGAGTACTTTTCAACGTATGAGACAAAACAATGATACAAATGCCAAATCCTTGTAGGATCTTCCTATATTAATAGTTAGATTCTTAAAGGATACTTAAAGTACTATTGTAAATCCTTGATTGGATTTCGAAGAGTACTTTTCAATGTATAATTATGTGTAGAGTTGTGTAAGTGATTTAGATAATGAAACGAGTGTAATACGATAAGAGAATGGTGGATACACCACTGGTACTTCATATATATAAGTGCTCTTATTGTATTACTAATCGTAGCGTTATCCAAATAACTTTAGGATTTTAGGTTTTGATGAAACAAAGTATGAAGAAACACTAGATAAATGGTCGGAACCGAGATATCTAGGGGGTTTGAATCCGCATAAAAAGGGTTAGTTTCCTCTCGATTGAATCAGGTACAATTGATCTACTTCTCCGATAACTCTGCAAAAAAGAGCACAGTTAGCCTCGCCAAGGGGAGAAGAGGGTTCTCTCCTTGACCCGACTCCGGTGTGAGAATAAGTATTGGTTATGAAGAAGAAGAAGAAGTATTTGAGAAGTGTGTGTAACTTGAATTCATACCTGGGTTGCTTCTCATATTTATAGTCGGGAGTCGTTTAGGCGGGAAAACCCGTTAGTGAAAAGTTGACGGAAGATGCTAACCCCGTAAGCGGTTACTTTCCTTCCGTCAAACTCCTTGATCCGACGTGAGAGCACACGGATCGTGGTTTAGATCGAAGGCTGGGGATTTGCCACGTGTAAAGTGATCGAAGTGGAGATTACTCTCCAATTGCATGCTTTCGTTGTGATTTCAGGGATGCCTGAGATGGTGACACGTGTCCAGACGGTTATAACCGTCTTGGTGGTGCACGATTGTATTTCTTCTAGAAGATTACTGCTGTAATCTGGTGTGGCACTTTATTGTGTGGAAACAGCTGAATGAATAAATCCCAAGTCTGGGTAAATAATATCCAAGTCTGGATATTTAAGCGGAAGTATTTATAGGATTTTCATCCTTTGCTAATGGAAGAAGGCGCAAGGATTTATGATTTCCTTTGTGCGCGCGATTGTAGACTGCTGACTGTTTCTTCCTTTTGTAAGACCAGTGCGCGGCCGCGCAAGGTTAAAAGGTTAAAGGGCAAGGTTGTGGTATGGTCCCAGGTACTTGTTATGAGTTTTTGACTTGTTATCCTTTGTTTGCAGTTGTTTCACTATATGTTGTTGCCTTCAAAAGGGAAGGCGGAAGAATGGGTACTATCAAGAAAAAACCTGAAGAGGAACTCTGGTACCACCGTATTGTAAGAAACTTTGTTCTTCCGCGGGATGCGGATCTTTCTGTCCAACCATCTGCTGGTGCTGGTAAGCTATATCTGTTTTTGTTTTTCCTTTTTGCGCTTGTGGGTAAATTTTTGTTTGCGCCTTTGTAGGTGAGTTGTTGAATTTGGGCACAGGCCCTGAAAGGAAGAAATGCACAACAACTTCTACCTCTGCACCGAAGAAAGGTGAGGCTGCTAGAATTCAATCTTTGAAGGCAAGGAATGTGGGAGAGAAGAAAGGTATGCGCCATTCCTCTGACTCCGGGTGTGATTATGTGGTGGTTTCTGATTCTTTGGAGGGTCTTACCTCTGCAGTAACTGTACGAGAACCAAAACCTGAACCGAGGGATTCTGCTGATATTCCCCCATCCAACCCAAGTGATCCTATCGACTTGGATTCTAGTCCTGAACGTTTGGTGCACAGGAAGGCTGGTAAAAGGAAACAAGTTGATACTGATGTGGAGGGTCAGCCTTCTAAGAAAATTCAGTGGAAGAAAATTACCAGAAAAGGGAATCTTGACTCTTTCATTTCAGAATATGTTCCTGGTAAGTGTTGCCTTTTCTTGTTTCCTTTATGCGTGTTAAAGCTTTACAGGTTTTTGTTGTTTTTCCAGAGGTTCCTGTTTCCCCTGTTCCCACATAACTGCAATCTGTGGTGAATGAAGAGCTTCCATCCACCCCTCCGCGTACTTCTGTTGTTGATCAGTTAGAGCCTACAGAGGTTGCTGATGGTGGTGTGGAGAATATTGTTGAGGCTGAGAAGCCTGTTGATATTGCTACAGAGGCTGAAAAAGTTGTTGATCCAGGTGTGGTGGATGGTGTTGGTAAACCACAAACCCCTGAAGCTGTTGCTCAAGATCTGGGGAAAGAACAAACTGCTGAAAAAACTTCAACTTCTTCCCCTAAACCTTCTGATGCTATGCCTGAGCATGTTGAGAAGGTGATAGTTGAAGGGCAAGACTCATCTGCTGGTGTTGGTAAACATTCTCCAATCCGCCCGGAAGAAACCTTGGGAGATTATTACTACCGGACTTATGTGGAAAAGGATGCCTCTGAGCCTCACGCCCCCGTTTGGAATTTAAAGAAAGGTGACACTTTCTCAGATTGGCGCGTGTGCCAAGATTGGTTGCAGGGGATTCTTCCGCCTGGAGAGATCAAGTTTCAAGAAGGCCGGTCTTATGAACAGACCTATCAATCTTACCTTGAAGAAACTGCTTCTCACGTCTCTACCACTCACCGCATAGTGCGTGAGTGGTATAGTATGCATAAGGATCGGGAAACCTTTATGGTGTCTCAAAAGAGGTTTGCCAAAGATGAGAAACGCCTGGCTCAGCTGAAGGCTAAACTGGAGGCTGATAAGGCTAAGTTTGAAGCTGAGCGTAAGACGGAGGAATGGTCTGTTGCTGGTTGGAAAAGAAAAGCGGAAGCTGAAGCTGCTCTCCTTTCCGAGGAACGCAAAAACTGGAGGAGAATCTGTGAAAAAGATAATGCTGAGCAGGTAAACCTTCGTAATATCATTAATAACCTCAAGGCTGAGGTGGAAAAACTGAAGAATCAGGATGCGGAGGTAGAAAGGTTGAAGAAGGAGAAAGCTGATGCAGAAGCTGCTTTGGAAGAAGCGCGTTCCCATAGGGAGCGCAGTGAGCAACGAGAGGTACAAGCTTACGCCACTCTCGCTCTTAGAGATAAAGAATTGGGAGAACTTACTACTTTGTTTTCTGCTCAGGAAAAGCTTAAGAGGAATTTGGAGCTTACGCATTCCGAGAATGCTGAAACTTCCCGTCGTTTGACTGAAGTCGAAGAGAAGTTGGAAAATTCAGAAATGGCGCGGGTTACCGCGGAAAGCGAGCTTGAACCTCTGAAGAATGATATGGCCTGGTTGAAAGATCGTGGTATTGCCTGTGTAAGTTTCTCTTCTTTTTTGTTTTGGAATTGTTTATGCGCTTTCTTGATACTCATTTTTACTTGATTTCACAGATTTCCGAATCTGTGTTGAACTCTGAAGAGTTGGATAAAACCGTTGCTCGTTTGTTAGTTGTTGCGCGAAGAGATGGGTACGCGCAAGGATATGCTGAATGTTCCCGTCATGTGAACAGTGCTTTAAAGGTTGACTGGGATAACAGTAAGTCTGCAACTTTCGGCGTGAATACTGGTGCCGCACTTGCGGCCTTGAAGACGGAGTTTAACAACTTGCAACTTCCGGTTATGGATTTGATAAATGTTGCGCTGCAATCTGATGATCACGTGGCGCAACTAAGAGAAATCTTTCTGGATGAGGGTGAAGATTTATCGTAGTTTGAAAAATGTGTTGAACAATTTTCTTGTGATATTTGGGATTTGTATCCCCTTTTTTTTTTTTTTTTGAGGATGCGCTGCTGCGCAAGTAATTGAAACACTGCCGTGTTTGATAGTTGTTTAGACGTATTTGTACGCCGAGGATAATATGTTTGTTTTTCATTTTACAATATTTTGCATGCGTTCGATTACTTTTATTGGGTAAGGCGAATAAAGTTGGTGTAAAGCTCATGTGTGAACGTATGGTCGTTTGTGACATGATCACTGGCCGTTCATGAAGCTTGTCTTGTAGCTACCATAATGTTTTTGCGCTTACTAAAAGAAATTGCATGCACTTTGTAAGAAAAACACAGAAATAATACAAACTTTGCATTTTTATTTAAGGATAGAGCACAGAGGCTTTTTACAAAGTTTGCTGATATAATTATATGAAACTTAACTTACTCTCTAAGATTTCCGCTTTGATAGATCGTGTTCTCCTGCGGGAAATTCGTAGAGTTGCCTCTTAAGTTTTTGCCCTTTTGCTTGGGCCCTCCTCTCCCCGGGTAATCTGTTTTATCTCTTTGCGCACATTTTGGAGTAAATGTGTGAGTTCGCCGCTCTTGAGGGCTTTCTCTATTTCTGTGCGCAGAGAGATGCAGTTGTTAGTGGTATGCCCGTTGTCTTTGTGATACTCGCAGTATTGTGCCGGGTCTTGCCCACGTTTATTTTTCATTGGGATTGGAGGTTTGAATTGATAGTCTTCAGTACTCAAAAACTCTGCCGGGGTCTTTGTTAGGGGAGTCCACTGTCTCTCCCTATTCTCCTGTTTGTTCTCCGGCTGTGTGGTGAGTTTGTTGATTGTTGCGCGAGCATCTTCAGAGGAACGACTTCCTGATCCAGACTCACGCCATGATTTCTTAAACCTCCTTTCACCGGTTGAGCTTAAGTCTGCGGGCCTATTGTGTGGTGGCGGTGGCCTATTTGTTGTAAGGTTTTTCTCAGTTTGCGCGTAAACCTTGGCCGCCGCCATTATCTTCTCCCAACTTTTTGGAAGGCCCACTGTTCCAGATAAGACCTTGACCATGTCATCACATCTAACCGCGTACTTGAATTGAGCACGGATTAGTTGTTCGTGAACACCGCCAATCTCCAACACCTCTTTATTGTATCTGGTGATAAAATCCTCCAGATTTTCGTCATCACGGCGCCAGATGTTCATGACGTCGGATGTGTCCCGAATGGAACGCCGTTGCTGGCTGAAGTGTGTCAAAAACTTTTCATGCAGATCTTTCCATGATTCGATCTGTCCGGTTGGTAGGTTATCAAACCAGATTCGCGCTGGGCCAGTTAATGTCTGTACAAACAGATGACACCATAGCGGGAGGGTCCAACCTCCAACCAAACCCGCGCTGGTAAATACTCTCAGGTGATCATCGGGGTCTGTTAACCCATTAAACTTCCCTATGTTGGATGGTAATTTAGCCTTCTCCAATGGAGCTAAAGCTATTTCCATTATGAATTTTGAATTTTCCGCTGCTTCCGCAGGGCGGTAAATCAAATCATAATTGTGTTCTGCCTCAGGGTTATTAACCGCACGAGGCCTTCACTTGTTATAGTTTGACTGTAGCCGATTGAACACACTGGTGCTTGCACTTAAACGGTATGTTGGATCGGATTCATCGGTGTGGGTGTCTCGCTGGGAACCAACCTATCATGAACTGATTGTCTTCGGTGTGTTCTACCATGATTCTCTCTTTGGTGACTTCCTATCTGAGTGTATTCCCGTTGTGATGTGGATCTGGCATAAACTTTTGTATTCTCGTAAGTTGAATCCTCCCGTTGGGAGGCATGAGCACGAGATCCTGGTCTCCGTGATTGAGTCAGGGGAGCAGTTTGAGCACACAGCTGTGTGTATACTGCATTCAGTGCTCCTTGAGACCTGACGTACCAGGAAATTGGAGTTTCTCCTGGTGGCAGAATTGATTGAGCAGGGTTTGCTGGTAACATCCCTAGAGTGACAGGGTCGTTTGCTTGGTTGGATTGAACTTCGTTGTCATCAGAGACATCTTCTGGAATTCCTTCTACTTGAACGTTATTCCCGACGTTTGGTCGAAGACCGGTTTGTCGATGAGATGATGAGTTTTCTGCCATATGTAAAACAGAAAATGAAAAGAACTGAATCGAAACGAGATGAAAACTGATGAGACAGAGGAATCGGTGGGCGCCAATGAAGAAACACTAGATAAATGGTCGGAACCGAGATATCTAGGGGGTTTGAATCCGCATAAAAAGGGTTAGTTTCCTCTAGATTGATTCAGGTACAATTGATCTACTTCTCCGATAACTCTGCAAAAAAGAGCACCGTTAGCCTCGCCAAGGGGAGAAGAGGGTTCTCTCCTTGACCCGACTCCGGTGTGAGAATAAGTATTGGTTATGAAGAAGAAGAAGAAGTATTTGAGAAGTGTGTGTAACTTGAATTCATACCTGGGTTGCTTCTCATATTTATAGCCGGGAGTCGTTTAGGCGGGAAAACCCGTTAGTGAAAAGTTGACGGAAGATGCTAACCCCGTAAGCGGTTACATTTCCTTCCATCAAACTCCTTGATCCGACGTGAGAGCACACGGATCGTGGTTTAGATCGAAGGCTGGGGATTTGCCACGTGTAAAGTGATCGAAGTGGAGATTACTCTCCAATTGCATGCTTTCGTTGTGATTTCAGGGATGCCTGAGATGGTGACACGTGTCCAGACGGTTATAACCGTCTTGGTGGTGCACGATTGTATTTCTTCTAGAAGATTACTGCTGTAATCTGGTGTGGCACTTTATTGTGTGGAAACAGCTGAATGAATAAATCCCAAGTCTGGGTAAATAATATCCAAGTCTGGATATTTAAGCGGAAGTATTTATAGGATTTTCATCCTTTGCTAATGGAAGAAGGCGCAAGGATTTATGATTTCCTTTGGGCGCGCGATTGTAGACTGCTGACTGTTTCTTCCTTTTGTAAGACCAGTGCGCGGCCTCGCAAGGTTAAAAGGTTAAAGGGCAAGGTTGTGGTATGGTCCCAGGTACTTGTTATGAGGTTTTTGGGACCTTACCCCTTCAAAGTACAAATGCCAAATCCTTTTAGGATCTTACTATATTAATAGTTAGATTCTTAGAGGATACTTAAAGTACTATTTTAAATCCTTGATTGTATTTCTAAGAGTACTTTTCAACGTATAATTATGTGTAGAGTTGTGTAAGTGATTTAGATAACGAAACGAGTGTAATACGATAAGAGCATGGTGGATACGCCACTGGTACTTCCTATATATAAGTGCAATTATTGTATTACGCGATCGGGGTGTTACAGTTCCATCAGACCTATACAGGTTACTGGGTGGTTTAAGCTTTGGAGGCAAAGGTGCCTCGGCAAATTGTCTAATGAACTTTGAGACTTCTTTAAGGTCTTTGGGCAGGTAGGGCTTGTCCAGTACATCATTACCCTCACATCCATCATCCTTTTGGTCTCTTTTGTCACCTCCCTTCTCTTCCATTATCGCAACTTTTTCTTCCAGAGGCATTTGCTTTAACACTGCCATGAAGGTTTCTAAAGGGTCTGGGTTGGCATCCCCATCATGAGAAGAGGTGTTGCCTTCATTTTGGGGCGTATCAAAAACGAGCCTCAACCGAAAACTTTCCGGTCTTTCCATTTTCAAATCATCAAGTTGTCTCCGCCACTCATCTTTGTGTCTTGACACGAATTCTGGGGTGATGTCGCTCTTTTTGGGTGGTGGCTCTGTGTCGTTGATGGCTTCGAACTCACCAGTGATATCCTTGACAGTGACCTACTTCTCTGATGTCTGGGTTATATTCGAAATTTTAGAGTTGGGAGGTGGTGGGGTCGTCATTCTGTGAGCCGTCTTTGAAAGAAAACCCTTCTAAATGTAAGTGTTCATGTTGGGATATCTCTATTGACAGAGGTCCCACGGATGGCGCCAATGTCGAATCCCCTATCTCAGATTGAAGAGACTCGTCAACGCTCAGAGAGGTCTTCCTTTACGTCTACAAAACAAAACACCATTAGGCTCGTCACGGAGGACCCCGGGGGGATCCGTGACCAAGCTCTGGCGTGAGAATAAGTAAACTTTCTGGAGATGAAAAGTGATTCCGGTGTGATGGGGCGGCCAGAATATCGGGTGTGGATCCTAGGATTCGAGTATTCAATGCAATTGAGAGAATGTTCGAAGTTAATGTGCTTGTGTGAGTATATGTTAAGGTTCTTCAATGCATACATGCAACGGTCATGTAGCCAGCTTATATAGAAAGATAAGCTTATCACGTAGCGAGGATCCCAGTGCAATCTAACGGTATTCCCACGTGCCAGAAAGGATCTCTGGTTACATTGGGTACGTGTTCCCTCATCACCGGCAAGATGCTCTTTGCATTTAAAGAGGCCTGTACCTTCCTCGTACTTCCTTGGCTGGTGTCGTCTCTCTTTTGTTACAGGCATTTAATGTCTCTGACTGAGAAGGCGACGTGAGTTGATGGGCCTCTTTGTTCCTGCTCTTTTACTTACACCCCAGATCCTTGAAAATGTGAGAATGGGCCTTTTGGGGAGCCCTGTAGAGTGGCATAAGATGAGGAGCCCGACCAAGGGGCCCTCGTCAACACGCTTTGTCTTGATGTTAAACAAATCCGGAACTAGAGATTATTATTTTTATCAATAAAATAGCTTTAATGCATCAATTATATATAAATATAATCATTATTTTACAAACTATTATGTTTTGTATAGTGTATGAATAGATCAAAGGTACACATTAGCAAAGGAGAATAATAACTTATTCACCTTATCTGATAAACATTTTTTGAGTAATAACAATTTTTTTCTAACATTACCATACACTCTAACTAAATGCATTGTATGACCCTATTTAGAGATTCCTCAAATTAAATGAGTTACATGTTTCGAATAAACTTAACAATTTTCATAAAGCATTAATAATCAATAGCTCGCTGCAACGTGCAAGCTGACATCAACACATTATCATATGATCCCAAAAAAAAGTTGTTTACATATGCTGTCTTTGACATGATTATAATTTGTTGTCTTGATTTAAAAGTTCTCGGATCCAAGAAAGATATTCTATATCAGTTCTATCGGAGTTCATGAAGGTTATTTAAATTTCTATCATCTTAAACCACATACATATCACCACTTTTTACACCTGTTCCACAATCACAAATTACTTTTTTATTGTTTAGTTTTAATCACAATAGCCTCCAAGGGGAGACCACATTTTTCCGAGCATGAACTCATGGTCAAGAACGCCATACAGTTAGGCGTGATAACTAACCTCACGTATTTTATTATAAATATAAGAATTTTGATTGTTTATTCACACCCTGAATTTTGATTAATTTTCTTTCATCTCTCAACTCAATGACATCTACAACAACTACCTTGCCCTGGAAAACACGAATATTACTCTGGGTAGTTAACACCGAGTTACAGCTAATTACCCGGAAAGACGGCACGGTGAACCGCTGTCTTATCAAACTCGTAGACTTCCGGACACCGCCGTCGTCCAAACCAATCAACGGTGTCAAGACATACGATGTCATGGTGGATCCAACTCGCAAGCTTTGGTTCCGCGTGTTTTTCCCCACACAGTACACGGTTGAAGATCTTCCAGTAATTGTGTTCTTTCACGGGGGTGGATATATTGTCGCCTCCCCGGACGCCAAGATGACCCACGATTTTTGCTGCAAGTTTGCTAGAGAATTGCCCGCCATAGTTGTTTCTGTTGATTATCGTCTTGCACCCGAGCATCGACACCCTTCGCAACATGACGATGGGTTTGATGTGCTGAAATTTCTGGACAATGAAGAGAACAGGTCGATATGGTTGCCGGAGAATGCGAATATTTCACGTTGCTTTATCGCGGGTGATAGCGCTGGCGGACACATAGCTCATCATGTTGTTCTAAGAGCTTCACAATCTAACTTCCAACAACTCCGGGTACGGCTGGGAGCAAATAACCGAAATAACCAATTAATTGATTTAACCAAACCAAACAATTAAGTGTCATTTAAGTCTTGGTGTACCAAATTAACCAAATTAAGTAACTTGGGGCTGTTTATTTAGCTCTTAATGGGGCTTTTAATGGTTCACACATCTTACTGGTTTAGCACTTAATGGTTCAGACTGTTTGTTTCGCGAGCAGATGTCTAAATGGTTCAGACATTTGTCTCTAAATGGTTAAGCATTATATTGAATCTAAATGGTTAAAACATATAATCTTGGTTAGATATTTAATTGTCTTTGAACGGTTAAACACTATACTGGCTCTTAATGCCAATGGTTCAGATCTCTTACTGGTTCAACACTTAACCATTCAGAAGTTGCCAAACGGCCTGTGGTTCCTTTTTAGTTTTGGTGTGTGGCATAACCGAATTGAATAAACCAAACCTATTATACATATTTTTTGTGAGATTAACATAATGTAATCCGTTCAAAAAAAAACATAATGCAATAGTTGTTTAGCATGTCATACACCTCATGAAATATAAAAAATAACTAAACAGATTCTAAGGTAAATACCCTTAGATTAACCATAGCTCTTGACAAAAGCCTACTATTTTGTAGATAATCGGACTAGTGGCAATCCATCCGTTCTTTGGCGGGGAGGGGCGAACAGATTCTGAGATACGACTGGCTGGATCAGCGCCTATCCTGTCAACGAAACTGACAGATTGGTTATGGAACGCATTCATGCCGCTAGGTGAACCCTACAACCGAGACCATCCAATCATCAATGTTAGCGGGCCGAATAGTGTGGACATATCAAAAATGGATTTTCCAGCAACCATGGTGGTTGTGGCTGGGTTTGATATTCTACTAGATTGGCAAATAAGGTACTACGAGTGGCTCAAGAAATCCGGGAAAGAAGCATACTTGGTGGACTACCCAAACATGTTTCACGATTTCTGCTTCTTCCCAGAGTTGCCGGAATCAGACCAACTTATTGTGGAAGTGAAGGACTTCGTTCACAAGGTATTATTGAAGGTGTGCTCAGCTCCATTGTAAATACCAAATATACCTATAAAACAAAACAACTACTTTTTTTTTTTGAACGGTGATGTTCTATGATTATAGAACACGGCCAGCATGGGCTGTAACCCAAAAGGCGTCATTCCAAGGACGCATGAGGGTGAGATTTTGGTAAATCATGTTGGTCCGTCAAACAACATTTTTGTAATTTCCCCTTATATTTTATATATAAGTAGCTCGGGTATATTTTTCATCGTCTTTGTTACAAAATTGTAAACATACGTTGAATCGCTACATAAGAAAACATAACATACAATTAAACAATGGCTGAACATACCCTAAACCTATATGTTTTTTCCTGGGGTTTTGATTTCCTGGATTGCTTCAATATGATTTTTGATGTTTGCGTGTTATACCCAGGTTGTAGATGCCCGTTCGATGAAGCCGAAAACCACTAAAGCCTTTGATGGAAGTACCTGATAAAGGGAAAAAGAAAAATCTATGGAATTCAAAAACTCAATTTGTCTCATAGAGAACGATTTGTTGAAACTTAAATTAATTGGTGAACATGCTAGATAGAGAACATATTATGCAACTGATTGTTAAGTTGGTTTTAATATAATAAAACAGAAATAAGAGGAGAGAATCAAGAAAAGAGACAACTAGCGTATTTGACTAGCTATAAAATAAACTAAGATTAAAACAAATTGAAAAGTAAGAACACATTATCCAATTGATCCATAAAAGTTCTATTGTTTTTCTTGTAACATTGTAGTTTTCTAGTTTTTTATGATTTTTCATCCACACATATATATATATATATATATATATATAGGGTCGGGATTTAGAGAAAACGATCAAAAGTGTGTGAACGGTGAGAACGCTTAATGATCGTCCGATCAAAACAATCTATGGACTAGATTGGCGCGGTGGCGTTTTCGTAAATAACATCAATTTTATTACTTGGACGCGCTTCATTAAGGGTAAAAGAGTCTTTTAACTACTCCACATAAAACGCCAAATCATGAAATAAAACGCCAAAAACAAAAATCACAGACTATTCTAAGTAAAACGCCATTAAATATAAAACGCCAAACTTAATTATAGTAAAATTCCGCCTTAAAAAACCGCCAAAAAACCATATATATACAACATCTCACACCTTCAGTTAAAACACACACAAAAACCCAAACGCCATATTTCATAATACCCATTCGCCTTAGAAACGCCAAAAAAACCCAAACATCAAATATCTTCAACCCCAAAAACTTTTTTTTTTAAATTCAGTTTGGCTCTCAGTAAAATTTCGCTCAATGAAATAGACAAAATCCTAAAGTGAGGATATAGTCCATTTCATTTAGTAAAATCTCATTGACTTATCCTAAACTTCCATCAAATTTATAACGCCAAAACATACAAAAACATTATTGAGGTTTGTTGTCAATAAAGTTTAGCTGTATGGGGTGGACAACATTGTCAGTTATCTTTCTTAACCGAGAATTAACAATGTTGCCCATCTCATACAGCAAAACATTATTGATTTTAGCATGATCAAAATTTGAGGTTTAAGGTGATCTTATTTCGTGGCGTTCTTTTTATTGGTAAAACGCAAAAAAAAGTTAAAAAAATCAAACATCGTTGATTGAAAAAATTCAAGATTGTTGGCTGAAGAATATAAACTCAATAACATTTTGCTGCATGAGATGGACAAATATTCAAGAAAAAAGATGTTGATGTCAGACTATGTGCTTCCAAACAGCAACACAAAAAACTACTTGAAAAAACAAAAAAACAAAATGAATCATACGTAAGTCTAACCAGCCAGTTAACATGATTCAAAAAAGAGAAAGAAAGAGACTGGAGACAGAGAAGATTTGGAAGATCAATTGTTTATGTATTTTTTTATTTTCCTTTTCAGTTAATTGTTATATAATAAAAAAGCCATATATAATAAAAACGCCAAAACAGCCAAAATGCTTGTTTAAAACGATATCATCCAGTTAAACGCCACCAAAAAACTGCCAAACTATAATAAAATTACTTTGAAAACTTATTATAAAAAAACCCAAATAAAAAAATAAAAAATAATAAAATAAATTAAAAGCAAACTTGAAAATCTAACTAGAAACAGTAAATACAAAATCATTAAATACTGAAGAATCTAAAACGCCAAACTTGAAAGATGGGACGTGTTACAGACTTCAGAGATAAAAGCTTTTCAAAAACATTAATTACAAAACAGTAACTGAAAAGACAAAATATTTTTTATAATAATGCACCGCCTAATTTAGGCGCCAAAAGACATCCTATAAAATGATACATCTCAGCAACTTCCATTTGATCAAACAAAAAAAACGCCAAATACTACTAAATACCACCCACTGTAAAACGCCAACAAATAAACTGAATGAATTGGTATCAGAGGGAAGTACCTCAGAAAAGATTTTGCTGCATGAGACGGACAAAATTTCAGGAAAAAGATACTGATGCCAGTCATATGGCATTTTGTATTTTTTGTTCTTGAAGAAGGTTTGGATGAGCAGAATAGGTCAGTGACACTGAAGAGTGGGTTCACTATAAAGATGAAGATCCAGATAAAGGAAAAGCGAAAAACTCACTCACACGCCATAGATCTATGTCCCGAAACATCCACATAAAAACACAGTTCAACAGACGAGCAGGCAAAAAAAATCAAACCCATGGGTTTGTTAAGTTTTACATAAAACGTCATATATTTGATGACAGTTCTTGTACTATTAAAGAAGGGAGAGACTGATGACACTGAAGATTGGGAAAAGAGATCCAATTAGGATTTTTAATTTATTTCCTTCCCTTGTATTTTTTTTCCTGTGGTTGAAATATAATTTAACAATAGTAAAACGCCAAGATACCA
The DNA here is from genome assembly GCA_030545235.1 of Helianthus tuberosus. NCBI lineage: Eukaryota > Viridiplantae > Streptophyta > Magnoliopsida > Asterales > Asteraceae > Helianthus > Helianthus tuberosus. Next base: position 49,319 of record JARYGA010052661.1, on the reverse strand, counting down.
CAAAGCCAAAATGTTTATAAAAAATAACAGATCAATAGGCCAACTTGTTTAAACGCCTTGGAAAACGCCATTCAGATAGATTTCCTGCCCCCTGGGTTCCATTGGCTTACGATGTGAATAACGCCATAAACGTCATAAACGCCAAAATGTTGACACAATGAAACCATTAAAACGCCATTAATTATTGAATTTGATTAACGTCAAAAATCTCAAAAACCAAAAATTAAAACAACATTGGGAAAAAGCGGAACAGGAAAAACAGAAGATGAAAGGACAAAAAAGCCCCTCCGCCATTTTCTAAGCGGCGTGACACGTGTTGGGCCAGGAAGCGTTCTCACTGTTCTCACACTTTTAAGCGTTTTCTCCCGATCCCGTTTATATATATATATACTAGTAGAGAACCCGCGCGATGCGGCGGCGGCAACAATTTACAACATGGTGCTCGTTTTTTGTTAGTTTATCAATCCCTCGTTATATTGTTTAGACTCGTCTTGATGCTATAGATCTTCGAAATCATAATACACAAAAACAGAGGTAATATCCGGTTCACCAAAGTTGTTAAGGTTATGCAATGTGGTTTAACATAACCCTCACAAGAACTCCCATGAGAACCTTGTTCCCTCTCTTCATCATTGGGAGTTATTATTAAATCATTTTCAGAAACAATGGATGTAGATGTGTCATATATATATATATATATATAGGTAAAGAGTACTGTACAATATTGCTTATCGTACATTACGTACGCTTCAATCTCAGCCGTCAGATCATCTTCCTGCCTTTTAAAATCGCATGTTGTTTTTTTTATAACAATTTCGCATGTGATAATTTTTTATGAATTTGCATGTTGTTTTTTTGTACCAATTTCGCATGTGATAATTTTGATGAAATAGCATGTTGTTTTTTTTATAACAATTTCGCATGTGATAATTTTTTATGAATTCGCATGTTTTTTTGTACCAATTTCGCATGTGATAATTTTGATGAAATAGCATGTTGTTTTTTGTAACAATTTCGCATGTGGTACAAAAAAACAACATGCGAATTCAATGCGGGAAGATGATCGGACGGCTGAGATTGTAGCGTACGTAATGTACGATAAGGGCATTTGTATGATAACCGGCCTCTATATATATATATATATATATAGTAGAGAACCCGCGCGATGCGGCGGCGGCAACAATTTACAACATGGTGCTCGTTTTTTGTTAGTTTATCAATCTCTCGTGATATTGTTTAGACTCGTCTTGATGCTATAGATCTTCGAAATCATAATACACAAAAACAGAGGTAATATCCGGTTCACCAAAGTTGTTAAGGTTATGCAATGTGGTTTAACATAACCCCCCCCCCCCCCCACATCACTTTGACCATAGCCGGCCCTGGATGTGGGCGAGGAGTCATGTATCAAAGACTTTTGATCACGCATAATCAACAAATGTGTCTTTGATAGTAGTTAGCTAAGAAAGTTGGATACACACACACATGTACTCGTGTTATTTGGCTTCTTCATGTATCTATGTATCAGAGATAGAGATGGATATGATATGAGAATTGAGATTATGGACTTAGATATATCATTAACATGTTAAAAGTACCACCGTGATTTTAGATCATATTGTTGTAGTCAACGCATCAACGCATTTTAATGACACATGGTTTTTTAATAGACAATAGTATAGACCCGTGTGATATGGCGCCTACAATTTACAACACAATACTCATTTTTTTAGAGTTTATTAATCACCTCGTGATATTTTATAGACTTGGCTTCATGCTACGGATCTCTGAAAGCATAATACACAAAAATAGAGGTAATATCTTGGTCAACAAAGTTGTCAGGGTATACGGAGTGGGGTGCGGCAAAGTGTGGCAAACTTAGTTTGCCAATTGGTAACACCACCGCCAACATAGTTTGCCACTCAAAAGTTTGCCAATTCGGTCATGGCTTGCCAAAGTGGTGAAGGGAGGGAAGGGGAGAGAGAGGGGGTGTGTGTGGTGGGGCATAGAAATTAGTATTAACACAACATAAAATGGGTTAGACGAAATGACCAAAAGTGTATTAAAAAATGCTTGGTATAATTCAAAAGTATTTTCTTGGTTTTTGTTTTAATCAGTATATTATAGCCCTTTTTCTAGCAATAGTTCTATCCTTTTAGTTTCTTAACCTCATAGCTAGACCATCACTCAGTCCAAGTCAGATGCCAAAAATACAAGCCAAATAGATAAACATCCCATTCCTTTCACTACTTGCCAAATAGATACATACATATTCCACCGCAAATTACCCATATGAATACCAAGTTGATAATAAACTTAACCGAATACTATTTTTATTTGTAACTATGATCAGGTTTCCCATGAAACAACTCAACTACTACGGTTATTCATCACTCATATTTCTGGCATCCAAAGAATACTTCCATGTGTCTGATAAAAAATATGTGGTTACATATTGCCACATCACTTATCAGTTATCACTCAACTTTGTTTTAGGTATGCATATTTCAAACCATTGAAGCCAAACATCTTGCTTATTGTTAAACTATATAGTAACGGATCAATTACACAGATACATTATTCTATATATTTAAATCTCTACAAATATAATATCCCCATCAACTTGACAACAAATCAATCAATAGACTACAACAAATTTCAACTAAATCAACCAGTAGTCCCCAATCCTTTGAGGCTAAACAGATTGTTAAACCAAGTTCCCGAACTCATCCGGCCAGCGACGATCACCGACGACAAGGGATTCATGGGGTTCGTCCAGTAACCTCCTCCGATATTATCCGGCGACTGACATCGCTAGTGTGTATAGATATCATTGACCGCTACTTCACACAACGGTTCCGACCAGAGAATATGCGACTTCTTGTCACTGGAGCTGACTTTCGAGAAGCCTGTGTGGCGAGTTGCTTGCCCAGAGCCTTTCCTCTAGTGGATTATCTGGCGGTTTGTTCGGTACAGGCCATTTAGGAGTATCAATCTGAAAGATGAGTAATTGAGAGTAAACGTTTTGGGAATCTATTATGGGTGGATTGAGGGAGTTAATTTGAAGCCTGTTTATAGGGGAAAGATATTGATGAGCGGGAAGTTTTGAAAATTTTAATGTTTTTGGGGGAAGAAGGAGCTGACGAGGTGAGGCGTTGGATTGGATTCTAATCAGAAGGTTGTTAATGTTGCAGCTTCATGGATTGCTATCCGTGTGGTGTTCTTTTGACCAATCAGAAAACATTACTCTCAAGATAAGAAACACATATATGAGTTTATTCTTATATAGTTGTACATTATGCTTGTTAACTTGTAAAACTCTTAAGTTTTCAATATTTCAACATTCTCTCTCCAATATACATTATATATAGTAATAGATATATATATATATATATATATATATATATATATATATAACCGCTAAAATGAAAACCACCTCTAGTTGTGAGAACCGTGAGAACTACACAGTACGGGGCGAGGTGGACCAAATTTTTTTTTCATAAATGTAGATGCGTGTATTATAAACACATTTGTAAAAAAAATGTCGTTGTGTAGTTTTGAGCACCACAAGTTTGCGTTTACGGGTACCGTAAATTTGGTTTAAAATTTAAGGTACCCGTAAACACAAACAAAACTACACACACTACATTTTTTTTTTTGATTTTTTTTTACAAATATGTTTATAATACACGCATCTACGTTTATGAAAAAAAAAAAAATTGGTCCAACTTGCCCCGTACGGTGTAGTTCCCATGGTTCTTACAAGTGAAGGTGGTTTTCATTTTAGCGGACCCCTATATATATATATATAGAATATCATGCGAGAACCACCTCTTATTGCGAGAACCGCGAGAACCAATGTGAACACAATCAAAAATGCCTAAAAATAGCTAAAAATCACACAAATTTTTTTTTAAATATTTTTATATAAAATTCGCTACTTTTCGAAGCCAAAAAAAAATTTTAAAATTTTTTTTTTCTTTTTGCCACTAAAAGTAGCGATTTGAGCATAAAAAATATTAAAAATAAAAATTTAGATTTTTTTTAATTTTTTTAGATTTTTTTAGGTTTTTTGGGGGTTTAGTTTTTAGCATTTTAGCTTGGGGGGTTTAGGTTTGGGGGGGGGGGGGGGGGTTAGGGTTTTTTTAGTTTTTTTGGGGGTTTTAGTTTTTAGCATTTAGCTTGGGGGGTTAGGTTTTTTTTAGTTTTTTTTTAGCTATTTTAGGTTGTGTTCACATTGGTTCTCGCGGTTCTCGCAATAAGGGTGGTTCTCGCATGATCTCCTCCCTATATATATATATATATATATAAGGGATGGTTCAAATGAAAACCACTTATATCGCGAAAACTCTAAAACTAACTAAAAAAGCCAAAATAACACACAATTTTTTTTTCAATTTTTTTATTAAAAATCGCAGGTTTTTTATATAAAAAAATCGAAAAAAAATTGTAGTGCACATGTGTAATAATTCACATGTGTAGTACACATACACATGTGTATTATTACACATGTGCACTACAAAATTTTTTTAAAGTTTTTTTTATATACCTAAAATTGTGAAAATTGGTATGCAAAAAAAATAATTTGGTATGTTTTTTTTGGCCTTTTTAGTTAGTTTTCGAGTTTTCACGATAACTAGAAAGTGTGAGAACGGTGGAAAGTGTGAGAACGGTGAGAACGTTTATTGATCGTCCAATCAAAACAATCTATGGACTAGATTGGCGCGATGGCGTTTTCGTAAATAACACGAATTCTATTAAGTGGACGCGCTTCATTAAGGGTACAAAGGTCTTTACACTTCTATAACAAAACGCCAAATTAATGAATAAAACGTCATTACAGACCAAAACACATCCCTATATAAACAAAAACATACCAGACATAAAAAACACACCCCCCCAGAACCTGAAACCCCATATTTTCTACTATATACCATTCATCTTACAAACGCCAAAATCCTCAAAACATCAAACACACCTACTCAAAAAAAGCCATATTTTACTATATACCATTCATCTTAAAAAATGCCAAAACACTCAAACATCAGAGATTGCAAAAAATCGACGTTTCTTTCAGATACACTATTTCCTCAGTAAAACGCCAAAAATGGCAAATATCGTTTCTTGTATATTCAATATTGTTCTACGCCAAGTTTCGGATAATGCATTCTTCCCTGAGGTGTTGTGACTCAAATAACATTTTGCTGCATGAGATGAACAGGTCATAAACAAAAAGATGTTGGGGTCAGACTTATATCTTTTTTTGTGTTTTGTTATTGATGAATATTATAATGGCATGAAAAGACGAATGACACTGATGAGTTGTTTGAAGATACATATTCAAAAAAAAAACTCATGTCATTTTGTCTTTGCAAACTGCCACAAAAACACAAGCATGACAAAGCCAAACTGCCAGTGAACATGTTTCACAGAAGCGACTGATGACAATGAAGATTTGGAAGATAAATTGTTTCTATTTTTATTTTTTTTTATTTTCTTTTTCTGTTGTTTGTTATGTATTTTTAAACTTAGAATAAAAAAATATATTATATCAATAAAACACCAAACACTCATAATGCTTGTGAAACGCCATAATGCAGTAAAACGCCAAAAACTCCAAACTATATAATAAAAGTAATTTGCAGAAGTATTATTAAAAGCTAAAAATGGAAAAAAAAAACGCCAAAAACTACTTAAAGCCATTGAAAAATGCCAAACTTGGGAGATGGAAAGTCTATGACCCTTGATGTGCTGAAAGTGGTTCAATAAAAACAACTAAATTAACCCTAAATTAGACACTCTAAGCTTTAAATTTATAAACTAAGACTCGACCTAAAACCCTAAACCACACAACCGGCAAGTGTACCGATCAATGTAGTAAAGCTAAAGTAAGTCCGAGTATCGAACCCACGAGACTCTAAGGATTACGCTAAGACTCTATAAAGACTAAAACTGACACAACTTAACCATTTGTTTATTAATTGGGGGGGTTTTCTAAAATTCCTAAGAATGCAAGTAATGAATACTAACTAGACTAGACGAACTAGACACGAACTCAAGTGAAAACTCTGACCAGTGATGGATGAAGACTACCTAGGCTAGACGCAAGCTAAACTCAGAATGGATCTCTTATTCGATGATTTTGTGGTGTGGAACCGGGATCTTTGGATACTAAACCTATTAAGACACCACTAAGCCCCTCAAACACTCTCAAGGCGATTCTTATGGCACTACCTAGGCTGTTACGTTTACCGGCTTTCTAGATTTCTTTTCCGTCCTCTAGTTTCTTGAAAGTGCTTATGTAAAACGCTCTACCTTGCAGCGCGAACGTCTAAAGCGACTACGGGTTTTAATCTTGGCTTAATAGACAATGGAATGTTAAGGACTTATAACCAAACCGAGACCTATTAATAACCTCGAGCCTCACAGCGACGAGTTTAGCAGCACACTTGATTTTATTAAATTACCGGATATTACTTCTAAGGTTACTTATGCAATTTTCACCCTAAAGGATTAATGATCTATTATGTGATAAAGACCGTCACCTAAATCAAGAACCCTAGCACAACCCTATTATGTGATAAAGACCGTCACCAAGGATTATACGAAGCAATAAACAGTGATAAAATAATCGTCAAGCACGCATATGCACCAAGTTAAATTCCCGAAGCTTTTACAATACAAGAAAAATCCACAACCACGCCAAAAATTCAAATAAAGAACCAAACTTTATTTAACTATTGTCATAACCTAGGTAGTTAAAGGAAATCTAGCCAAGAAACATGGTCTCAAGAATAATAAAGCTAAGTCTCAAACAAGAATTCATCAATGTAAAAACAAGAAACTAGAAAGTAAAAGAAATCGTAAGGTAAAACCCGGTAATTCCTTGTTCTCCAAGCTTCCCGCTCGACCCAATGATTCCGTAGCTTCAATTCTTGCAAAAAGATATTCAAAAGCCGCTCCTTCTGATCTCCTCGTCTGATTTTGCGTCAACAGTTCATGTCTTCGATTACCCCCAATGTTGAATATATATCTTCCTTTTCAAATTAATGTCTCCCTATAATATTCACTCCAATTTCTTTTTTTTAATTAATTGTTGTTGCTGCCGTCTTTAATAGTTGCGGCCCATCTTCTGATCTCATCTCCATGGATTTAAATTCCCTTCACTTAATCATAATATTCCTAAGGTTCATATATGGCGACCCATGTGCCACTCCCTATTCGGCCCAAAAGTCAAGACCCATTTGATATTGATGATATATGTTAAATGATGGATGATTGATAAATAAATGAAAAATCAAATCCCCAATGCATGTGTCGAAGTCTGCCATTTTATTCGATGATGTGATTGGTGATGATTATGTTTTTGATCCTCAAAAGTCGACCACAATTCTGCCTATATCTCCTGATGTTTGATTTAATAGGATGGATTTCCCTACAAGTAACTTATAAACCAGACATTGGCCCACTCAGCAGAAAATAGCGCCACTTTTACTTCTGTCACTGGCGTTCTACTCCGCCCAACTGGCTGGTCATTTGCATATTTCTCGTTTTTCCTTCATTTGCACCAGGACCTGGCCCAACACAAAATAATATAATACAAACTAAAAACTAAATAAAAATAAATAAAAACTATACATAAATTATACAATTTACACGGGACAAATATGAATATTTTACCACTTATCAAATATCCCCACACTTAACCTTTTTTCGTCCTCGAAAAAGAATTATGCAAACGGAATCATAGTCAGAATAGTCGTTCGGGACAAAGCTTATATTATTTATTAAAACCGAAACTCGTGTTAGCCACGATTGCAAGTATATTGATCCACTTAAACCCAAACCCGGTTCCAAGCCCTTATCATGCAATTTAGTTCAAGTTCGGTCAATCTACCTAGGGTCTCACACTAAGAATCGCAAGTCCACCTAATCCCCCCTCAAGCTTATAGGACAAAAGGAACAACCACTGGGTTATTTCCTAACCGTTTTATAACAAGATCCAGAGAGTTTAAAATCAAATCTATTTTTCCATTTTTTTTTTCTATTTTTCACTTTACTTTTTTTTTCTTTCGTGAGTCTAGACGATGCTTTCCCTAACCAAGAGGTATTCCGGCTGTAGAGTCGCTATCCCCAACCACAGATTACTTAGGTTTCGGTACTTTTATTCGGCAATTCGATTTCACACATCCCAGAGGCATTCCGGCTGTAGAGTCGCTATCCCCAACTCGGATTACATAGACCTGTGCTACTTTCATTTAGTTTCTAGCTCACTTTTTATTCTATTTTTTTTTCTTTTTCAACGAGATAATGACTAAAAACTCTAACGATCTTAGCTTATAACGGCATCCCTTATACTATTTTTGGCGGTTTCAATTTCCCTACTTTCCCTAGATGAGAACCCACTAGTAGACCGACAATTAAGTATATTTAAGATCAAAGGAACCTAGAACCGAACCGAGCCTACCCGCGCATCCCAAACTAGACATAAGCACGATTATATTATCTCATATTATCATTATTTGAACCCGAACAAAAACCCAACTTTTCTATCATTTTCCGTTTTTATTTTGCAAACTTCTTATTTCAAAAAACATTTTCTAATTTTTTTTATTTTTTTTTTATTTTTGATTTTTTTTCGGCTTTTTATGACTCAACTAACTATACTAACGACACTAAACGATAGTTTCCCATCCCCACACTTAAACTCTACATTGCCCTCGATGTAGGATGGAAACCGACTAAAAAAAAACTAAAAATAAATAAGAAATAAAAAGACTAAGGGCAAATCGGAAAGGACTTAGCTGGTAATATAACGCGTAAGCTCCAAAGTCTTTCGTCCAATCCAGCTCGATCGTATAGCATTTCGGTCGCGATCGGCTTTTGACTCCAACTGACTAGTATACTCGGTAAATGTCTGATATTTGATAAGCAGCTCCAAAATCACCCGAATGGAGATTGAGTACGGGTGGTACATATTTAAACCTGCATAAACAAAAACAAGCAAACACCAAAGCAATACCGACTCGACACAAAAACTGACTCAAAAACTACTAACTAAGACTCAATAAACAAAAACTACGACTCTATAACCAAGAAACCATGAAAACATGAAAAAAACCTAAGACTACGATAAAGACTCAAAATCTACAAATTCTACAAGTGGGTTATCAACTTTTCTAACACTCACGGAGGATCATATAGACGCGGCTCACCTGTGTACCAAATCTCCCGGGTCGTGGCACCATCATACTTATTACCCGAATCTCTCCAAACCTCCTCATACCTCTTACAATCTCTCAACTCATCATCAGGCGGTTTGAACTTAAATGTTTCAAATCTAAATCTATCCCCACAATGAGCTTCACTCAGTGCTTCTAGCCTCGATTCTAAACACTGTACTCTTTTTTCAACTACTCTCCTATCGGGTGGATCCCCACACTTAGGTTCTAACATTGGCTCTAACCTAGGATCGCTCACCCTCTTTGTCTCTATTCTCTCACATCCTTTACTCTCCCCCACCGATGCCACTGCCTCTACTCTAGCATTTGACCCTCTCGTGTTAGTGACCTTGAAAATCACCGGCTCCTCTTTCTCTACTCGAACCGGTGGGGGACCAACCTCTCTTAACTCTAGACCCGACTTAGTAGATATAGCTTTAACATGATGATTGGTTGTATTAGGTTGGGTGTAAATCGAGAACTGACCAGAAGACCTTTCTTGCAATTGACTATTTATGTCACTGACTTGCCTTTGAAGGTCCAAAAAGTTGGAGTGATTGTTCTTTAAAAATATGGAATGATCCTCTAAGGTTCTTTGAGTGGCCTCTAAGGCCCTTTGGGTTGCTTCTAAGGTCCTTTCGGTCGCTTGATTCTTAACTAGTATTTGGGATAACATAGCTTTAATCTCATCTAAACCACTACCCAAATCTTGGTTGTTTAAACCTTGACTATTTGACCCCCCACTATTTAACTGACATACTGAACCTGAACTACCAAACTGACCCTGCTGATTCGAACCCCCACTAGAATAATAATCGTGTCCCCTGTTTTGATTCGAACATGATTGGAAACCGGGGGGATTACCGGAAGAGCAGAAGGTGTTATTGTTACTACGCCAATTGGACCCTAAATTTGAATTGTTGAAAGGGTTCGTTGGACCTCTATTGGCTATGAACTCTACCTGCTCAACAGTGAGTGTAGGACAATCTATAGTATCGTGACCCCCTCTACACACCTCACACCTATCGAACCTCCTCTCTAAATCGTTCATCCTACTAGTAAGCTTTCTCTCAAGGTTTTCCATTGCCGCGACCATCGATGTATCCAAGCTAACTTGGTGTACTCCTCGACCGGCCGAGGGAGTACTAGTCACAGGAATGGAAGTCCTGCCGATGGCGCAATGATCGATGTCGGCTTTGGCGAAACTCTCAAAAAGGTCATTGCATTCGGCCACTGTTTGCTTACCTAGGAGGTGGCCTCCTGCTGAAGTGTCAAAACGGGCTCGAATCTCTGGAGTGAGACCGTTGTAGAATTTCTCTACAAGTGCCCAATCAAATAACCCATGTTGAGTGCAACGAGAGAGTAGGGTTTGGAATCTTTCCCAGGCTAAGTGGTAGGGCTCGTCAGGCTCCATCCGGAATGAATGGATCTGATCACGAAGACGAGACGCCTTGGCTGGCGGAAAATACTTGGCTAAGAATGCATCGCGAAGACCTGCCCAAGTAGTGAAAGTGCCTGCGGGCTGAGAATCGAACCAGACGGCTGCGCGTCCAGCGAGAGAGAATGGGAACACCTGAAGGTACCTAGCATCAAGATTGACACCCTCTATGGAGTAGGTGCCACAAAGACGAGTGATGCGATTGATATGAGCGGGTGCATCCTCGTCGTCACGACCATGGAACTGGCAAGAATTGGTAATGGCCGTCATGATGTAGGAAGGAATCTGCCAGGACCTATCATTCGCGATGTTCGGAAGGGTGATGGGTGAAGTGGCACCGGTGAAACCGGTGGTCGCCTGCTGGTAAACGGTGCGGTTCTCCATTTGAACTACGGGTGGAGGACTAGGTGTACGAGAACGGGAGGGTGGTGGGGAAACGTGTGGTGAAACGTGAGGTGATGACTTGGGTGTGAAATTGAAAGCGGGGGTGGGCTGTGAAAACGAAGAGGAACTAGAAGAACTGACCTCGGACGCAGAAGACGAGAAGGAAGACTTGATCGTAAAAGGAAGCGGTGGAGGCCCCTGCGAACGCGTATGGGGCATCAACTAAAAAACCGAATACGAACAAGTAAGAAGACTCTGACAAAGACTCGCTAATCTAGAAAAGACACTAAAGCAAATATTTTTGGATTTTTAAAATTTTTAGACTCCTACGACTCAAATAACACAAATAGCACGTATGATGTCAAACAAGTCCAAACAAAGTAATCAACGCAATCGCCAAAGAGTCCCCGGCAACGGCGCCAAAAACTTGATGTGCTGAAAGTGGTTCAATAAAAACAACTAAATTAACCCTAAATTAGACACTCTAAGCTTTAAATTTATAAACTAAGACTCGACCTAAAACCCTAAACCACACAACCGGCAAGTGTACCGATCAATGTAGTAAAGCTAAACTAAGTCCGAGTATCGAACCCACGAGACTCTAAGGATTACGCTAAGACTCTATAAAGACTAAAACTGACACAACTTAACCATTTGTTTATTAATTGGGGGGGTTTCTAAAAATCCTAAGAATGCAAGTAATGAATACTAACTAGACTAGACGAACTAGACACGAACTCAAGTGAAAACTCTGACCAGTGATGGATGAAGACTACCTAGGCTAGACGCAAGCTAAACTCAGAATGGATCTCTTATTCGATGATTTTGTGGTGTGGAACCGGGATCTTTGGATACTAAACCTATTAAGACACCACTAAGCCCCTCAAACACTCTCAAGGCGATTCTTATGGCACTACATAGGCTGTTACGTTTACCGGCTTTCTAGATTTCTTTTCCGTCCTCTAGTTTCTTGAAAGTGCTTATGTAAAACGCTCTACCTTGCAGCGCGAACGTCTAAAGCGACTACGGGTTTTAATCTTGGCTTAATAGACAATGGAATGTTAAGGACTTATAACCAAACCGAGACCTATTAATAACCTCGAGCCTCACAGCGACGAGTTTAGCAGCACACTTGATTTTATTAAATTACCGGATATTACTTCTAAGGTTACTTATGCAATTTTCACCCTAAAGGATTAATGATCTATTATGTGATAAAGACCGTCACCTAAATCAAGAACCCTAGCACAACCCTATTATGTGATAAAGACCGTCACCAAGGATTATACGAAGCAATAAACAGTGATAAAATAATCGTCAAGCACGCATATGCACCAAGTTAAATTCCCGAAGCTTTTACAATACAAGAAAAATCCACAACCACGCCAAAAATTCAAATAAAGAACCAAACTTTATTTAACTATTGTCATAACCTAGGTAGTTAAAGGAAATCTAGCCAAGAAACATGGTCTCAAGAATAATAAAGCTAAGTCTCAAACAAGAATTCATCAATGTAAAAACAAGAAACTAGAAAGTAAAAGAAATCGTAAGGTAAAACCCGGTAATTCCTTGTTCTCCAAGCTTCCCGCTCGACCCAATGATTCCGTAGCTTCAATTCTTGCAAAAAGATATTCAAAAGCCGCTCCTTCTGATCTCCTCGTCTGATTTTGCGTCAACAGTTCATGTCTTCGATTACCCCCAATGTTGAATATATATCTTCCTTTTCAAATTAATGTCTCCCTATAATATTCACTCCAATTTCTTTTTTTTAATTAATTGTTGTTGCTGCCGTCTTTAATAGTTGCGGCCCATCTTCTGATCTCATCTCCATGGATTTAAATTCCCTTCACTTAATCATAATATTCCTAAGGTTCATATATGGCGACCCATGTGCCACTCCCTATTCGGCCCAAAAGTCAAGACCCATTTGATATTGATGATATATGTTAAATGATGGATGATTGATAAATAAATGAAAAATCAAATCCCCAATGCATGTGTCGAAGTCTGCCATTTTATTCGATGATGTGATTGGTGATGATTTTGTTTTTGATCCTCAAAAGTCCACCACAATTCTGCCTATAGCTCCTGATGTTTGATTTAATTGGATGGATTTCCCTACAAGTAACTTATAAACCAGACATTGGCCCACTCAGCAGAAAATAGCGCCACTTTTACTTCTGTCACTGGCGTTCTACTCCGCCCAACTGGCTGGTCATTTGCATATTTCTCGTTTTTCCTTCATTTGCACCAGGACCTGGCCCAACACAAAATAATATAATACAAACTAAAAACTAAATAAAAATAAATAAAAACTATACATAAATTATACAATTTACACGGGACAAATATGAATATTTTACCACTTATCAACCCTAAAAACTCATAAAAAGCTGAACAAAAACAGAAAACACACAGTAACTGAAAAGACGGCTACTTTATTAATATCATCTATTATAAATAAAATCCCGCCTAAACTACGAGCCAAAAACATCCTATAAGAGAGACGTCTCTGCACAATTAACAGATCGCAAACCAAAAACAACGCCATATTTCCTAGAAACCATTAACCTTAAAAACGCCAAAAAAAATAGTTAAAAAAGCCACAGATGCGGAACCTCGTTTCTTCTATATTGAGTATTGTTCTGAATGCATTCTTCTCTGAGGTGGGTATCTCTATAATCTTTTGCTGAATGAGATGGACAAATATTCAAGAAAACAAGACTGATGACACTGATATGTCATCATGTCACTTTGTTCTTGATGGATATATTGATGGCATGAAGGGATCAATACATTAGAGCTGACGTTGGTCTTCAACATGTCATCAAACAAGTATATATATCAAACCACAATAAAGGATGCCACAAAAAATAAGCATCTTCTAGAGACGTGCGTTATGTAGGAAAATAAGGATCTACATAAGGTATTCAAAAACAGGTTTAAAACGCCAAAAAGGTTAAAGTAGAAGAGGCTGATGACAGTGAAGATTTGGATGATAAATTAGATTATAATTTTTATTTTTTTTTCATTTTCTATTATTTGTTATTTAATTCTCTGTTGTTTATTATCTAATTCTCTACTAATAAAAAAATTGAGTATAAAACACCAAAAACTACAAACACAAAACGTCTGATAGTGTGAAAACTGTGAGAACGGATGCTAGCAAAGCAAGATGTTGTTATATAAAACGCCAAAAAACCCCAAACAAAGTATTACTGGAAAAATCAACACTAATTGACAGATGAAATTGAATGAAACAGCAATTGCTAAATAGTAAAATGAAGAGATGGTAACATTATTGCCAAACATTTATTATATTAAAAGCCACTACATGGAAAATTGAATTTGTTTATCTTTTCAAAACGACATAATTGACTGTCACGTTATAGGCCTGTATCATACATGGCACAACACTTGATAGAAAAAATAAATAAATAAACATAAAGAAAATTACTGATGTTTTTTACATTACAGGCCTGCATCCTGATCTAAAAACAATAAAAATGCCAAAACATACTTAAAACGCCAAAATATTTACTATGATCCTGATCTAAAAACAATAAAAACACCGCGTATTTATTAAACGCCAAAAAATGGAAAGGTGATGTGACACGCATTTAAAAAAAGAAATATGAAAGGACAAAAATACACAAGTGTTCAATAATCCGGTGCTAGATAGTGCGTATTGGTTATAAGACCATGCGTAGTGGTAAAGGTGAATAATGCCCTCACCCTTGGGCGTTTTCCGTCATGTGGCAGTACAGTCAGCAAGGGGCATTATTGGGAGTTTTTTTCTAAAATGGGTGTAGTGGGATGTGGGTATTATGTTAAAAGGGTGTAGAAAATTAAATAAAATTAAAAAACCCGACAAAAAAAGCTATTGGCCAAGAAAAAGGAAGATTAAATGTGATTGGTCCTTCAAAATTAAAAAAAAAACCAATAATGCCAAGGGGGTGGGGAGGGGGCGTGTTTGGGCGTGATTAAGGGCAAATTTTGAAAAAATCACGCCCACTACGCATGGTCTAAATATCAATATAGTTATTACACACAGACAGGGGTGGATCCACATAGAGTGGGTCGGGGTCCCCGGATCCCAATGTTTTTAAAAAAATTAGTAGATTCGGTAAATTAAATTGTATAAGGACCCCATGAATAAAATTAGGTGGACATTAGATAAAGAAAATGAAACATGGTGTAGTGGTAAATCCTTCTCTTTACCAACAAGAGGTCATGGGTTCAATCCCTATATAGCTCATTTTCCTTTTTTTTATCTAGTTCAAACCTCGCTATGACCCGAACGAGGACCGACCCGAAAATTATAACGGTTTGTTAAAAAAAATCTGAACACCGAAAAAAATGGACCCCATTGAAAAAAAAATCACGAGTCCGCCACTGCACACAAATGGAAACCGGAAAAGATACAAATCAAAACCAAAATTATGGTTTAATATATATATCCATATATATAATTCTTGTAAAATTTGCCAAATATTAATCGTTTTCAAGCATTTTGGATAACTTTTGGACTTTACAATTTTGTCGGGTTATCACCAACGTGTGTTTATCGTTTCGCAACACACTAATCCTTCTGGATTACTGAGGGGTTGTTTGTTTACCTCTTAATAAGGCTCTTAATGGTTCAGACCTCTTACTGGTTCAGCACTTAATGGTTCAGACTGTTTGTTTCACGAGCAGATGTCTGAATGATTCAGACATTTGCCTCTAAATGGTTAAGATTTATAGAGAGTCTGAATGGTTAAGACCTCTAGTCTGAATTGGTCAGCCATTTACTTCTGAACAGTTAATCATTATACCGGCTCTTAATGGTTCAGATCTCTTACCGGTTCAGCACTTAATGATTCAGACCTCTTAATGGTTCAGCACTTAACCATTCAGATGTTGCCAAACAGTCCATGAATGTAAACCTATGCATTGGAATAAGATATGCTGGACTTTAAATGAGCTAATTGATAAAATTAAGTCTAATGCATGTGATTAAAATAAGACAAAATTAAACCAATTAAGCTTTATATTATACCTAAACTGCAGTTCATACCTTTCACTATTAAATCGGCCAAACTCAACCTTTATGTTCATATTTTTTACATCCTGTAACCTTTACAACTAACGTAGTGTATTTTTCTGGTTAACATCCCTCATATAGACATTTTGGTCATTTTAGTTATCCATTTAATGTTCATCTTCATCCTTTCTTTCACCTTCATCTTTGTTCACCATCTTCAAGAAGCTTCAACCCTATGACAATATCCTCATCAAACCCACCAACACCTCCACTTTCATATCCCCCAAATCAAAATCAAAATCATACCCCTTCTCATTATTCTCATCTTATCAATTTAATATTTTGAAATCATGACCAAGATATATACATACATACCTACACATTGATGATCCAAGTCAAAACATGAGAACATCTTATAGCATAAGTTTCATCAAGAAATGAAATTGTTTATAGAAGAATTATACTTTAAACTTACTTGTTTAACAATAACTTTAAGATTTTGACTTTCAAAAATATATAATTTATATAATATGCAATATTCACTTTTATGTGTAACTTAGTTTTTTTTTTTACCAAACTGCACAATATTGATCAGTTAACAAGTCCCAAATCACCCATCAAGTATCCTTTGTTTTAACACGTATACTGACTGTTTGTTCAAATGCCTCAACCACCAAACCCACCACCAATCGATTCACGATAATAGGCGGTCACGATTCACGATAACTGTTTGTGCAATGGATTCTTCTAGCGGTGGTTCAAGAGGACCGCTAACAGGCAGTCGCCGAAGATGCTATGGAGCTCCGTTGCTCCACCATCGGAGACAAAAAAACGGTGTTTGAAGACGGTGGTGAGACATCAGTATCAACCGTAGTAACATAAACACATAAATTAGAGCCCAAAGCCATATTCACTTTCCCCCATTTACTCCCAATTAATATGTGTGTGATTTAATATGCTAGTCTAGAATTGTAATGCAACTACAAACAGGCACACAAATATCTAAAGCTACTTAATTTCGTAAAGGCTACCTTTCTCCCCAAACTTGCAAACTCTTTATTTGCTCCTTATAATGGTGCTCAATATACTTCCTAGCAGCACCAACCATTTGTTTTGTCATATTCGATGCCTCTTCCAAAATCGAGTCATTTTCAATGGCATCCATCTAATCCCTCCTCATATTCGACCTCGATAGTTCTCTTGGTTGAAACCTGTGTAGCCAACTCCTCACATAATCCATCCATTTCCCTCAACCCAAGAAAGATACTTTAAAAGCCTATAAGTAGCCAGCAAACAAACTCTGTAGCCGATGCTCCCGAAGAATGGAGAGCCGAACAACTGCCTTCAGGCCTCGATGACGACAACCCACGCACCGCCACTTAACAAAGCTAGAAGTTACCCATAACAGGTATAAACATCCCCATCATAGCCGAACCTTGCAGACTTGGTAACCTATTAAAACCACTAACCATAAAAAATATATTAACCTAACATAAATAAATAATTACTAAATTCTTCAACAAACATAAAAACCAAAAAATAAAAGGCCATTAACTTGATAACATCCTATAGGAAAGGGAACAACAACATTACAATATGAAACATTTGTACCAAACATGTATCATTATACGAAGTAAGGAAATATGGTACGTACTGATAAGTACCAAACATAAAAAAGCACATCAAAACGTAATTGAACTATTAGGCTCATTGTAACTTCCGGTTGGCTCAACGCATTTAGGTCTTGAACCTGCATCACACCCAACACCAAGATAAGTATCTTTAAGACACCAAAACCGCATTTTCTAGAAAAAAAAAATTAAACAAAACCAAAGCCTATTGAGTCTTACTCTCGAGTCTGCCACATATATATCATTTACAATTTTAATTCTACACTATATTGTATTTCTAAGAATATTATAAAATTTAATTCATTTACACATAAGGAACTTCATAACTACAATAGTGGAAAAAGTACCTTACTATGTTTGGATAGTCGTCTAAAAGACGATTACATAACAAATCCATGGATAAATACACTCTCTTTAACTTGCTATTACCTGACCCAAAATTAAATTTATACCTATTTTGTCCACCTTTAATGGAGCATATTTAAACAACAATATTAATTGGTATCCATTGCAGGTCATGATCCAACCACACACAAAAATGTGGGTTGGAATACCACTGGCGTAATAGTTGGCGCAAGCAGGCTGCCTGGGGTGTATTTTATGCCCAACCAGCATAAAGCTAGTTATGTTATGCCAGCTGCTGGATTCGTTTACGACTTTAGTTTCTCATCTCTAATCCACTTTCTAGTATACAAACACATACACATTAGCATACCTCCATTAATACTTATAAATCATATTCACAATCAAATTCTAGGCATGCTTGAAAATAAAAAAATGTCACCTATACAATAAAAATCAAAGCAGTCAAAAAGAGGGCTGGATATAATGTCTACACATTCAATATTACATAAAATTTTCCTCAAGAATAATCTCTATATTATTTACGCTTTCGCTATGTGTCAGTCATGGTTTTAAGATCAGAACATAAAAAATGCAGACCTGATACTATATCAATCACCAGACACACGACAAACATACTTTTCTCTTTAGGAACTACAGCTTTGATGAATGTTACATGCATTCCATTAACAGGATAGATTGATTTCCAACAAAAAACAATTTCAAGGAAGCCTGATATTTAGGTTCCCCAATGTGTAAATATGGATCCCCAATGGGGCCACTGTACAATCAAAATAGATTCAAATCGTTTTGAGTATCTATATCCATTTGTTGCAACGATGATCAGTTTGAACATTTATCATCAGAGATGACACGAACCTTAATTCGAAACCAACCTTAATCAAGATTGAAGTTGGATTTGCTTACCGAAAGATTAAAAGGACGTCTGGCTTGTTCCTTATTCTCTTACTTTGGCGCATGAGCTATGTATTCTTTAGTGACCGCCGATATTATAATTTGCAAAGATAAAATCTAACCAAATTCAACTCTGTTGACATGATTGTTGCTGCTGGTGCAGTTCAGGTGAGTTCTAAATATCCTCATGACGAAGATGTTATATTGCCCCACAAAGAATATCCCAAGGATCATGTGACTAAGACTAAAATTATCAACCTTTCAACCCGTAGATGGATTTAACTCTAATGCCAGAGTCAACCTGTCATCATTAATATAAATTTAGAAAAACACCCTATTCCCAAAGGTTTATGGATCACTAAATCTATATCATTCAGCTTTAATCGAAGGAAACATCATTTTCATTATATTTCCCAGTGACGTTCGTATACTGACACATACATGACTGGTCCTAATAGTTTCTTGATATTAATCCTTTATTTTGACACCATAACCCTACATGATCTCTCACTTCGCAAATGAACTATTAATAAACAACAAATGACCCATTGAACTTCTCCATTGTTACATTTCGTTAAGTGTAGACAACGTTATTTTTCTTAGTTAGGAATAGCATAGTAGTGATTCGGCCCTATGAATTACTAAAATATTCAACCGTTAGATAGATGGAGTTATAGTAAGCCTTGAAAAAACGAAGCATGAATCACTAAACTGTTTTCTAGACGATGTATGAAAGATCACAAAGCTATTATATTGGTGGTGAGTCACTAAAAACCGATTCATATCAACAGATGTTAAATTCTCTCTTGTGACATTTTCTTCAAATAAGCAAAGAATGAAAGATTAAAACAAAATTCTTATTTTATAAATGAGATTGAACAAAAAGTTAGCCAATTATTTGCCAAACTGGTTTTGTTTTATGCTCAATAAAAAATTCAGGCATTTCAATCTCTGTTGATCACAAAATTAGTTGATAATGGGTTTTTAAATTACATTACATTTGCTTCTTAATCTATCCTACTTTAGTATGGTGGAACATTACCCATCTCTGGTTATGTATCTTGTCAAAATGTAAGATATAGACTTAATTTGAATATTCAATCATAAATAGATTCTCAAATGTTGTTCTAAATAAAATAATACCTAAATTACATGAACTCCCTGAGAAGAAAAACTACATACATTTCAATAAGAGCCAACCCTTCTAAAGGACACCAGTATAACCTGCGTATGTAATAGCAATACTAAAATCAGTAGATCTAACTTTAACCCATCACAACAAACCGGACAATGAAACCCTAGGTTACGGTGCTTACCTTAGTCATCGGATCCACCGGAATTCGGGTTTGCAATCTTAATCGGAGTTCCTGGTTCAGCACCGGATCTCCATGTCGCCGTCGGTGAACCACCATCTCCTCCACCATGCACAACGGAACCCTAACAAACGTCACCGTTTAACCACCGTTGAAGCCACCGGAGGCGCGGCAGCAGCAGCTAACTCCGTCCCTCTGCCATCTCTTCTTCGATCTCAGTATCTCTCTAGCAAAGTCCTTTCTCTCCTCCGGTTCTCTCTCTTATCTTCTGGAAACTATGAGATTGTGAGAGGTGGACTCAAGGGTTTTAGAACATAAGCCTCCGGTCACCGCCTCTCTCTTGTCTCTCCCTTTTCCCTCTTCCCATCGTCTCTCATCTGAAGCAAACCAGAAAAGAGGGGTAAGATGTTAACATGGAAACACCATTAAACACGCGTCTAACGTGGAGATGGTCGTCCAAGTAGGCCAACGGGGGGAAACCACGAACAGAAACACATTTTTTGGAAATTACACAAATGGCCTCAGTTACTGTTCATTAACTTTGGTTTTTAATATAAAAATATAATATAATATAATATAATATAATATAATATAATATAATATAATATAATATAATATAATATAATATAATATAATATAATGTAATGTAATATTTTTATATACTTCAAGAAAATCATTAGGAAAATATTCAACATGTTATCCTTTTTAACATGATGGAAGTTTTGCAATATTTACAGAAAAAAATCACCTTTTCCCCTAATGGTGTGTGTCGTTTGTAGAGAAAATAAGGGAAAACTATCAAAATAATCAAACTTGACCAAAAAAGTTTAGAAAACAGACACTTACTTTTAGTCGTCTTTAAAAGTGCAAACTAGGGGTGTGCAAAAAACCGAATTAACCGAACCATAACCGAATTAACCGACAAAACCGAACCGAAAAAAACCGAACCAAATAAAAAACCGGTGGGTCGGTTAATGGTCTTTTTGAAAACCGAAAGTAGCGGGTCGGTTATGGTTATCATTTTTTCCATACCCACCATAACCGAACCTAACCGACGTGTAATGAATCTTTGTAGGATTTAGGACTTTCACCATATTTTTAATATTTGATGTTTTTAACTGAAGATTTTTAGTACTTGTGGGTTTTTCATATCATTTTGTGGTTTTGGTTGAATGTTTATTTGAATTTATGGAATGTACCATATCACTTTATTTGAATATTCGATAATAATAATTGGTATTAATATTATAGATTATATATATTTTTTAATACTATGTAATATACTAATATATACAAATATGCAATAACAATTTATTCCATATTAAAAACAAATTAAGCTATTTTTAGCTAAGCTAAATACACGGTTAACCACCCATAACCGACCCGCTATAACCATCAAAATCGAATAACCATAACCACCATAACCGATCGGTTATGGTTATGCTTATCCAATAACCGACATCGCGGTTATGGTTTTTGGTCAAAACCGACCTAGACCGACCCATGCACACCCCTAGTGCAAACTAAACCGATGCTTTTCACTAAAATTGTAAACTTAGCGACGCTTTTTATCAAAAAGTGTAGCATAATTTTTAGCCTTGGCATAGCCAATAAACATGACAACTTCCGAACAAAGAAATTAAGGGTGATTAGTTTACTGAAAACTATTTTCCAAGTCTATTTAAAAGCAATGTTTTAAAAACCGGTTTTTAAATTATATCAGGTTGGGCTCTAAAAAGGTTCAACCGATTGAATTGGGTTGTATCAGATGGTTGAACCGTGTTACTAGTTAACCCTATAAATTT
Organism: Helianthus tuberosus; assembly: GCA_030545235.1. Lineage (NCBI taxonomy): Eukaryota > Viridiplantae > Streptophyta > Magnoliopsida > Asterales > Asteraceae > Helianthus > Helianthus tuberosus. Next base: position 27,244 of record JARYGA010052661.1, on the reverse strand, counting down.
CGTAAAATACCAGTTCATCTCAAAAAACAATCCAATCTCAACTAGGATTTATATAACTGATCATAGTTTTATCTAAAAACAACTATTTTTATTGTAAATTATTAAGCATTTTAAAAATATTTTTGTTAGTTATAAACAATATTGCATTGTATGAGGTGAGTAACAGTTTCAACAACGATGAAATGTTGGAATAGAAGGCACTAGGTTAATTACCGGAAATATGGAAGCTCAATATTACCTTAATATCGTATTTTATTAAAATTAAGAAATCAAATCTTAAGATAATACAAACTGGTTCAACGGTTTAAACCGGTAGAACCAGATTTACCGCCGGTACATAAGACATACCATACTCAGGTTTTGTCAGCCTTTATCATACCGGCCGGTTCATACTGGCATTTAAAACATTGTTTTAAAGAAAGTACTAGGTTATAACCCCGTGTATTACACGGGTTAAGTAAATAAAATATCAAATAGTAATAACGAATATTTAGCAATTATAAAACGATATTTTAAGATAGATTTCTGATATCCGAACAAAATTTTGTTTTATGTATGTTCAAAACTTGTGATTTTGTCAAGTTTATAAATATAAAGCATTTGAACCATCGATTAGAAGACAACTGTATCATCGACTTCTCACGACGTGAACCCAAGTTTTGTTTAAATAACAGTGGTCTTAATTATTAGTTCTTAAAATATTGTTGAAATGTTTAGATTAGGCATATAGCAATAAGCCAATTAGATAAACTTATAGCTACAAAATAATATTTAAATTAATTAGATAAGTATAAATTATCGGTAATTATTAAGTTATATAACTTTAAAAATTAAATATATGGACTTGAGTTGCATCTTAAAAGGATGGTTGTTTTTAGATATATTATTAGTATGATAAATGTAGTTATTATTCTTCTTGTATTTTAAATATATTAAATAAATAAATTATTTGTTAAGCAAGAAAATCGTTCCCTCCACTCTCGTTATGAAAATGCTCGATATTTGTTTCTATTATTAAGATATAATTTCTAACCTAGTAATTAATATAAATAAGAAAATCGTTCCTACCACCCTCGTTATGAAAATGCTTGATATTTGTTTCAATTATTAAGATATAATTTCTAACCTAGTAATTAATATAAGTAAGAAAATCGTTCCTACCACCCTCGTTATGAAAATGCTCGATATTTGTTTCAATTATTAAGATATAATTTCTAACCTAGTAATTAATATAAATAAATAATAAGATAATTTATGAAACTTTATCCGTAATTTTTTGAATATTTGAAACAAATATTAAATTTAATAATTTAAATTAAATAATAATTATCTACAATTAGGTAAGAGTAAATGGTCTAAAATAATAACCTAGTAATTAATATAAATAAATAGTAAAATATAATTTATTAAATAAAAAATGATATATAAATAATCACCAAAGACACGGACTTATATTTATTGTTTTAAGAAAATATGCATAACTATAATTAACTCCTGATGATCTTTTATTTTAAAGTCACGTAAGGTAAAACAAAGAAATCAATATTAAATTTAATAATTTAAATTAAATAATAATCATCTACTTAAAGTCACGTAAGGTAAAACAAAGAAATCAATATTAAATTTAATAATTAAAACCTATATAAATTAGCAAAGTTTTTGTGCATAACAAATTGTAAGTTGTGCTTTATGAGTTTTTCAAAAAAAAAACTTGAATTTTTACTTTTGACCAAAAGGTTTTTATCTTTTTCAATTTTAACCCTACATAATTTGTTTTTTAACTTTAACCCAAAAGTTTTCATTATTTGCAATTTAACTTCGCAACTTTTGTCACCTATACTTTTCATCTTTCGCAAATTTTCGTTTTACGTATAGTTCTAAATTTTTCGAGTTAATATGACGCAACGTGCATGTGTGGTTCAACGTTTTTAACTCTATTACGTGCATGTGTGGTTCAACGTTTTTAACTCTATTTTTCCATGTTTGACAGGTTCGTCACAACACGCATATCCTAGGTCGAGTCAGTGTTGGTGGTCGATGACGGTTGTGTGACATTAGTACTATTTGACACACCGTTTTACGTCCCGCCGCAACGCGTGGTGTGCTTTGGGGGGTTTTCAAAGAAAAAATGGTTATGCATATGGTTGTCGTAACGTTGGCTTTGGGGGGTTTTCAAAAAAAATTGATTTTTTTTACTTTTCACCCAAAAGTATTTCATAAATTACTTTTAACCTAAAACTATTTGTTTTTTTTACTTTTAACCCAAAACTTTTTATCTTTTGTAATCTATTCTCATAACTTTTTTTACTTTCAAATTTGATCCTTTATAGTTTTCATTTTCCGCAAATTTTTCGCTTTATGCTTGGTTCTAAATTTTGTGACTTAACACATAGCAATGTGCGTCTTTGGTTTAACGTTGTTACGTTTCGTTCTAAATTTTGCGAGTTAACACGACGCAACGTGCGTGTGTGGGTGAACGTTTTTACATCGTCTATTTTCTCCCCGTTTGACAGGTTTAACATAACGTGCGGGTTCCTAGATTGACTTAGTTATAACTAAAGAATCCCCGCCGCATTGCGGCGGGTCGCAATCCTAGTTTAAATTAAATAATAATTATCTACAATTAAGTAATAGTAGATGGTCTATAATAATGACAAGTGTCCTTTTATTGGTTTCTAACTATTTAACTTTAAATATTTGGGTGAAAAGCGATTCGGTCAAAAGTCAAAACTTTCCCAAACCCACTTTCAAGATCGCAGCATTATTTGTTGATTGTTAATTAGTTGGAGTGCTGCTCACCAAATCATTCCCTAAATCTCACCCATTTCAATAGCGTTCTTCAATCTCCGCAAAAATCTCATCGAAATCATGGGAAACACATCCTCAATGCTCACTCAATACGACATCGAAGAAGTTGAAGAACACTGCAAAAACACCTGTAAGTGCTTTACTTGTCTTCTTGTTTCACAATCACAAGCCAACTGTATTGTATAAATTGGTCAATTGATTCTAGTTTCGCAACAAGAGATCGTTTCCTTGTACCAACGCTTCTGTCAGTTGGATCGTAATAGTGGCGGCTTCATCTCTGCCGACGAGTTTCTTTCCGTACCCGAATTCGCCGTCAATCCCCTCTCTCAGGTATATCTTTATGTCTAAGGACCAATAGTATCAATTAGTAAAGTAGAAGGGCTGAGTTGTAATAACTGTAAACATACACGTTCAGGGCTGCCGAATGAATAGACCTTATTCTTGTTCGATCTTTAATTTTAGGTAATGAAAACAAAAAAACAAAAAAAACAAATAAAAACATTCATAAACACAAACAAAATATATTAGAAGGTAATGGATGCGTTCCTATAAAAAGGACTTTTTTCGTTAGAAGTATGAGAAGGCATAGAAATTGACATGTAGGAATCATGTTTTCGACTTACCCATGATGTTTTGGGTTGTTTTGCCAAGAAATACACCAAACATAACAATTTAAAACACAATGCAACGTATTATGGACGTGAAATTTAAAATACAACTAAAACACACTACTTAATGTTCTTGGCATGGTGTTTTAAGTTTTAAACCTACAATTCATTGTATTGTGTCTTAAATTATTATATTTTGTGTTTTTATTGCTAAAACAACCCAAAATATTATGCCTAGGTCCAAAACATGATGTCTACGTGTTAATTCTTATGTCTTCTCACACTTCTCACAAAAAATGTCCTTTTTACAGGATCCTAAAACTATAATATAATATTAATTAAATATTTTATTAGTGGGAATTTTGAAGATTTATATGTAAAATAAAAAAAATAAAAAATAAAACTCTTATGAACTATCAAACATAAACGAACACGTTAGTGAACATAAAAGAACGAGCGCGGCCTCTGTTCATGTTCTTTCAATTAATTAAGCAAACAAAGTTTATTGTCCGTTTTGGTGTTCGTTCATTTATTAAACAAATGAACACAAATGAGTCCCGCTCGCTGAACGCTTGGATTTGTTCGTGATGAGCTGTTCGCTGAACTTGCGGTTCGTTTGCAGCCCTAGATTCGTCGTTAAATACATATGAGCTAACAGAACAAGGGTTAGCACACTATTTGATTGTTGGTTTCCATCTTAGAACATGTATAATTATCAAAATATAAGTCTGTTAATATTTTGATTTGTATGTTTGTTCTCTCAGAGATTGTTCAGGATGATTGATGGGTTGAATTTCAAGGAGTTCGTGGCATTTTTGTCTGCGTTTAGTTCGCGTGCCACCTTACAACATAAAGTGGAATGTAAGTATCGTTATCTTGTTTATATACGATGGTTTGAGTTTAACATACATGAATGGTTAGTTATTATTTTGTTTGCTTGCAGATATATTTAAGGTTTATGATTCTGATGGAAATGGGAAAGTTGCATTTTCGGATTTGTTGGATGTTTTACGCGATTTGACCGGTCAATTCATTTCTGAACAACAAAGGGAGGTGAGCTTGAAGCCTAACATTATCATGTGAAACATAAGTTGTTTCCATATGTTGTCTTTCACATGTTTTGAATTTGTTTCTTAGCCTTAAACTACTAGCAGTAATATCGGTCAGTTCTGGTTTTACAGCTTGTTCTAACCCAAGTTCTCGAGGAAGCTGGTTACAAGAAAGATTCTATATTAGTTCTATCTGACTTCATGAAGGTGATTTAAATTTCTGTCTTAACATTTTACCTTCCTTCACAAAACTTGCAATATATTCTCATCTTTCAATGTGCAGATTCTTGGCAACTCTGGCTTGAAGATGGAAGTTGAGATTCCCGTCGACTGACTAGATGGAGATGTATGGTTTTATTTATCAATAGGGCGTTTAGCTGCTTGTATTTGACACTTGTTGTAAGGCGAAATAATTTAAGTTCCTTTTCATCATCTATACAAAAACTGAAGCAGTAGATTTTAAGGTTGACCCGTCGCCGCCTGAAGCCGTAGTGTGTTTTATTTTTTTTATTTTTCATTCTTTTCCAACATCGGTGTATTGTAAAGTTTTCAGGTAAACTATATATGAATGGTTTGAACTGCAAGTATGCTACATTAAACAGTTTGCAATTAGGCTATATAAATATACAATACAACTAAACCATATTAAAAAAAAACAATCCTTACAAAATGACCGATGGCACTCGAGTCAACCTACAAACGAGATCATCACATAAAATGACTCATTACACAAGTGCCTTCTATGTTTTACAAAGATATCATTCATGCTTTTTTGTGTTTTAACATGTGTTAAAATCTTTATCATACGTGTATTATGTTGTGTAAAGCACTAAAGCCTACGCCTATTATGTATGTGTGTTGTGTAAATTGCCTATGCGTATTATCTTGTGTAAATTGCATAGGATACATACACGTTAATTCGACCGTGAATTGTTTTTGATATTTATTGATATTAATTCATTACAAGAGGATCCTATATACAGGATTGTATGTTACACCTAACTACCATCAAGAACTATAAATATAAAATGTAGTCTAATAATTGTCTAACATCCTACGAGAGTAGGATGGTATGTGTAGACCCGTCATTCACAACAAAAAAAGACGTTGAAATTTAAAAGCGACATTATAATCCAAACAAAATTGTTGAACAGACAACAGATTCTTTTTAATCACAGGTACACGTAGAATGAACAGACGACAATTTTTTATTTTTATTTTTAGTTGCACGTACATGTAGAATATTAGATAGGTTAAAAGTTTTGTTAGAAAAATGAATTTGTGAGGAACCAATGTGACCGTCGCCAACATTAGGCTTCAGAGTTGTCTAAATTTGTTAAATCTGGGGTAACATGGTTGTGTTGACCCGGTGTCTGGATTCCAAGTAGAACTATTTGCTGATCCACGTTCAGAGAATGCTCATGCCGCATAGTTCGCCTGAGGTGATTCACGGTTTGAAGAATGACCAGACTGGTTGGGACACTGTGCAGGAATATGCCTAACGCCACACCGGTTACAGTGACCATATACTGTATTTTGAGTAGACGCCATAGTTATTAAAGACGCGAGGCGCACTCAAGGCGATTTGTTGGGTCGGGGCTTTATTTGCGCCTAGGCGCGCCTGGGCGCTCGCTTTAATAACTATGACATGAACTAACCTGAAGCATAGTTATTAAAGGCGTGACGCGCACTCAAGGCGATTTGTTGGGCCAGGGCCTTTATTTGCACCTAGGCGCGCCTGGGCGCTCACTTTAATAACTATGGTAGACACCCAAGCAAACTGTGGTTGAAAGTTTTGACCACTGGTGCCCTGATATTCATCACGGTTTTTGGTATAACTGTCACGCGAGTGATGTGCTAAAAGTGGTCTAAATAAATTAACTAAATTAAAATCTAAACTAGACACGCTAAGTTTTAAACTTATAAAAACTAAGACCCGGCAAGTGTACCGGTCAATGCAGTATAACTTAAGTAAGTTCGAGTATCGAACCCACGAGACTCTTTAGTTATGTAAACTAGACTCTATAGACTTGATAGACTGACACGACTAAATTGATTTTATATTTTGAGGGAGGGGGGGAGGGGTTTCTAAATATCCTAAATTGCAATTAAATTAAAATTAAAAGTAAATAAAGTAAATAAACTAAGACGCGACTTTAACAAGGTTTTAATTCAGTGGTGACGAATAACTACCTAAACTGGAATCCCAATCGATATCGTATGGTTTCCATCGGATGCTAATGTGTTATGGAATCGGGATCTTTAAATGCTAAATCCTAAGAATTACCGAACAGGACCCCCGACCCTTCTCGGGAAGACACCTATGGAATTCTAAAGTCTGTTAAGACTACCGATTGATTAGACTCCCCTACGGTTATCTAATTATCTAGAAAAGTGCCCTAATATGACTAACTACCTCACAGTTGAAAGTCTAAGGCAACTAAAGAACCTGATTTAACTCGGTAAGCAAATAATGAAAGGTAAAATAAGATGATCTTCTTACGAAGTGTCAAACCCTAGCAATCTAACACTAAAGACGGACTGACAATCTCTCACCTTACGGTTATAAAGATTGGTAGAATATTAAACCCTATTCAAAACCTTAATCACAGTTCCTACGGAAATCCTACAGAATTAATCGTAAATTAGTTACTATCACATAGTCTATGACCTAACTAGCATTCATACATGGAAGACATCCACAAAAACGCAAGTGAAACATGTGATCAGATTCAAACAAGATTAAATACGCATAAACATTAAATCAAGAATCCAAAGTTTGCTACTTTTCAAGATAAACCCATAAAACACATTAACATCTAATAAAAATCCATACTTTATCAAAAGTTCATCACAACCTAAGTAGTCTAAGAAATTTAGCCAAGAAACATGGTCTTAAAAACAGTAAAACAAGGTCTAAAAACTGAATTCATCGAATAGAACAAAGAAAACTAGAAAACAAGAAGAATCGGTAAGCAAAACCCGTAAAATCCTTGATCTCTAAGCTTCCAACTTCCTCCCGATTATTCCCAGCCTTGATTCCTTGCAAAATCAGCTCTAAATTTCGTCCAGAATGATGTATATGCGTCTACAATCGATTAGGGTTTCAACGATTATCATAACATAACATATATAAGTGTTCAAAGGCCCCAAAAGCATCATTATTCTCGAATTCGCTGGACTGATACCCTATGGCGGCCCGCGAATGGCTGAGCCCACCTTATCGCTGCCCATGGCGTCTCAAACGAAGTCAACTCGGTCAAAGATGACCCTCGAGGAACGCGGCAAGAACATCCAGACCCGTCGCGACGCGCGACAGGTATACAAACGTGATTTTTCCATTTTTTTAAACTTACATTCCTTCGTTCGCATCCCGATACTTGGTTCTAGCATATTATAATCCGTTTTCTTCCACTTTTCGGCTACTTTAATCAACTAGGACCTGTGAAACACAAACGACTCAAATGTACGAATATTCTAAATAAAACGAAACTAATACTAACAAAAAACTGAACAAACGATACAAGATAAATGATGTATTTTGCAATACATCAGCGAGTTTCCACGAGAATTACCACGACGATTTCCCCGATAATTGTTTGACTGACGATTTGTATAGAAAGCTTGAGGCTGATTGTGTTGAGAAACAACAAGGCTGATTTGGTACCCTAACTCTGTTGCTGGTTGTTGTAAAGTAGGTAGTTGGTGTTTGTGACTGACGATTAATCATGAAGTCGTGATCACTAAGCAAGCCATGTAATTCACTGAAGACTACAGGTGGTGACCGAGCAAGCAGGTTGTTTAAGGTCATTATTATACTCATCTCTTAGACCTGAAAGAGTAAGCATAACAATGTCATTGTCTTTGAAGCGCTCGCCAATATTGGCCAAAGTGGTGGCATATTCTTGCACACGGCTGAGATATGAGGCGAACTTTCATCCCATTTCATCTCAAGTTTCAACAGCTGAGTTTTAAGTGTATATTCCCTAGAGGAGTTGTTCGGTGCATAGACTCTTTCCAGCGAGAGCCATAGTTCACGAGATGTTAACCCTTGAACATGCCGAAAACTGGATTCAAATATAGTGGATATAAGAATCATTCGTACGTGGGCATCATTAGAAATCCAATACATCATAGTTATTAAAAGTCATCGCCTCTTGCGCCTAGGCCCAATTTCCTAGTGAGGCGAGGCAATTGCGCCTTAACTCAAGGCAGTTGCGCTTTGATTCTCCAGGTGATGGTTCATGCGCAGATTCCAGCGAGATTCCTAGATTCTTGAGAGTTTTCGGCCAAATTCTCTAAATTCTAGTAAGATTCTAGCTAGATTTCTTCTTTTATCTAACGAAACTACTTTTCTATACTAATAAACTAGCATTTTATAACTTTTGGTACTCAATAGAGGATATTAAATGTTATATAATAGCTATAGTTTATATTCTTTGAAGAACGGTATTAATTTTCTATTATATAAAAAAATGTTTTTTTGTTGAACACTTTTTTTTCTCAGGCCTGCGCTTTTTTTGCGCCTTGCGCCTAGGCCCCAGGCGAGGCCTATGCGCTTTGAGTGCGCCTAACGCCTTTAATAACTATGCCATACATGTAACTAGGGTTGTCAACATAAGCCGTGTCAGTAGTTCTGGAAGGTGGGTATGGTATAGTACCATCAATATAGCTAAACATACCATTGGTAACGAGAAAAGGATGAGTCATGTTTTTTCCAGAATCTATAGTTGGTAGGAGATAACTTGAAAGCAAACTTGTGAGAATTATGTGCTGCTGGTTGTCTGGTTGATCAGAAAGAAAAAAAAAGATAGAAGGCCGATACCTGTAGGTTTTATTGGTTGCAATGGCGACTAGGTCGATGGCTGTGATAACATATTTGACCGTGAATTGTTTTTGATATTGATAATTGATTACAAGAGGATCCTATATATAGGATATTAGGATTGAATATTACACCCAACTACCATCAAGAACTATAAATATAAAAAATAGTCTAATAATTGTCTAACAACGTTCATTTCGTAATATAAAAAAAAAAAAATACTACCCAAAAACTTCTTACTCAGATTTCATTAAACAGTCAAACAGATTCTATACAGCATTACAGCTTAATAGAGTCATTAATAGCAGCAAACAGATTCTATACAGCATTACAATCCGAACTAATTTCAATCTGAACTAAGCATCTGATTCGACATAGAGATTCTAATTAACAAATTTTAATTTTAATCTGATTCTAATTAACAACAGGTCAGAAGCAATACAGATTTCATAACAGCAGCAAACAGATTCTAATTTCAGTCTGAACTAAACATATGATTCAACAAACAGTCGACAACTAAGTAACCATGATCATTCAAGAACCGGTACACAATTTCAACATTAAACATAATCGGAACATAAATAATGAACTAAGAAGGTCACCTGGAAGAACAGAAGATCGACAGCAAATCAGCTATACAAAATAATCAGCAGAAGATGAGAGATCAACATCAAATCAACAAAATAAACAGATTAAACAGCGTTTTTGGGATTTTGATTAGGATTTTGGGATGCACAGGTAAATACGTAATTGACGATTGAACAAGATCATCATCGTCATCATCATACTCTGTAAATCCCACCAATAGCAAAGCTAAGGCAGGGTCTGAGGAGGGTAAGATGTAGACAGCCTTACCTCTACCCCGTAGGAATAGAGAGGCTGCTTCCAGTTAGACCCCCGGCTAGATAGTACTTTTGCATCAAGCCTTGGACATAAGGCACATAACACTCAGCAATTGAGACAACTGCCAATTAGTGCATGTACGCCCTTGTCTTTCGGCTATCAACGCCACCACATGATGCATGATTAACCATCCCCCTCTTTTAATGTTATTTTCACGAAATTAGTAAAATAACGTTAAAACTCGTGCACTTTCACTTTTGCCCCCCAAGCGCCCACACATATATACATTATATGCTCATACCGCAAGCGGGGCGTAACGATTGAACAAGATAAAACCCTAAATTAGCTATTAAAGGAGATAAAAAATGGTCTCGCTACGTCTATTTTTGCCGCCGATACACTTTATTGCCTAAAAAAACCCTAATTTTCCCTCCCATAAAAACACGTACGCCTCTCATATAGATTAACGCCTCGAAACGAAACGTTCACCTCATACCACTGAGGCATATGTTTAAACACACGCAGAGAGGCGCCACCTCAAGTACGTTTTCTTGCCGTTCCACCTCAAGGCGAACGCCTCAGCCAATTTTTAAGACCATGCGGATAACCTAAAATCATAAACATAAAATAGCCCGGTGATCAACTACTCATTTTCTCTATACTTTATTTGTAGCTACGGCTTTGTGATCATCAGGCCGCAGTAAAGATAGAATCTAAGCATCATAAAAGACTTGCAGACCACAAAATCTATCATCAATCTATAAACATATATTTCACCAAAGGGGATGGCGGCGCAGTTTGTTGCACGTCTAGCTGCTATCCTTATGTAATTTGCCCTGGTGATTGGAATGAAACAATTATATTTTTTCGAAAAATTTCACCAAAATGAAACAAATATTGATAATTCAGATCACCAAGTTCAAGCCTATATACACAAATTATCAACCATGGGGATTCAAAATCCTCATGAAACAAAACAAAACAAAACAATACAAGCCAAGAATCCGTTGCAACTTAGTGATCCTCTGCGCCCAAATTTAACAATTATAAGAAATTCATCAAATTACCTATGCATGTATACAAGCACCATATGCAACCAATTCATTTAACAATTCATGCGCATCGAATATCAACCAAAATCCGAAAGACCAAAACAGAACTTGAATCAATTTCATTTCTCATAAAATATCATCGAACAAACAACTCGTATACATACGGTATCAAAAACAATACAAAAACATGAAAACAACCTAACTCGTGGATGCTCCGTCGCCATCCTCCTTGAATCCGCCACAATCATGATGATGATGATCATGAGAGTCTTCTTCATCATCGCTAGAATCTTCATCGAAGGGTTTTTGTTTGTGGAAGATGCAACATTTTTTGGAGCTCTTTTTTTGAAGAAATTCGTTATCGACGGTGCCTTCTTTCCACGTCACCTTCTTCTTCCGTGGATTGAGCGTTATCATTAAGGTTGTTGTCTGCGATGGAACGGGGTTTTCGAGGGTTATGGTGGTGGTGGTTGTGGATGATGATTGTCTTGCAGGTCTCGCCATTTTCGTGTTCTTGAAAGTTCAAAGGCTGGTTTGATATTTTAGGGGAAAAGAGATGCGTATGTTTGTAGCGTAAATTCAATCTTCCACCGCGTTATCGAAGATTCTAGTTTGATGTCTAATGTGGAGATGTAGATTTTTATTTAAGCTGACTTTTCTATTTTTTTTTTTTTTTTTGTAAAATGCCTGAATAATTTATGTGGCTTTTTAGTACTCAATTTTGAAATTACACTCTTGCTCCCTATAGTTTGCTCGGTTGTTACTTGGATAGTCAGAAGTTGATAACAGTTAGTTTGTGGCGTTAAGTGGGGTGAAATGACAAAATTACACTTTTATATTTAAACACTATAAATTAATTAAGGATTAAAAAAATACATTTATTTATGGGCCCACTTATTATTAAAAAACACTATAAGTCCATATGTAGTGGGGCGTTTTTTTTAAAAAAAATTCAAAAAAAACGCCCAACCTACCATTACACTAGGCGTTATTTTTCAAAAAAATTTCTGAAATTTGGTTTTGGCGTTTTTAATAAAACGCTCAAGTTGTTGCTTTGTCTGACATCATGTTTGACTTTGGAAGGGGGCATACCAATGGGAAGGAGTATGGTGGTCCAAGTGGGCTGACATGTCTAACATCCCTTTTCCTTTTTTTTTTCATTAAAAATAATATAGGCGTTATTGGCATAATGCCCCACTACGCCACTTTTGCTATAATGCCCCATCGCTGACTAGGACGCCACGTGTCGTATAATGCCCCATGTTGGGGGCATTATTCTTGTTTACCACTACGGGTGGTCTAACAAACCAACCTCCATCTGCCAATCCCAGATCTCTCTCGCTGCTCTCCTTCTCTCTAGACTCTAGCCGCAAATTGACGATGGTGATAGAGGATGATGGTCGTGGAAGGAAAATGGTGGTGGGAAAGTGTAGTAAATGGTGGTTAGGGTTTTCTTTCAATGGAGGTTTCTTGTGGTGGGTTGTAACAGGATATGATGGAGGTGCGGTGACGAAGGTGGAGGTGTGGTGGTGGAATCGGGTTGCAGATGGTGTTGGTGATAGGAGGTGGAATCGGATTGTGGTGCGAATGTGGTAGCAGTTGGGGGTTAAAGGGAAAATGAACGATGGTGACAGGTGTCGGCAGTCTCCGGCGTCAGTACCTCTTTGGTGGTAGGTTGGGAAAAAGATCTTCGATGGTACTATTTTGTGTTGAGCAACTTGGGTTTTGGTTGTGGATGTCGAGTCACCGGCGAGGCGACTCTGTTTTGGTTGTGGGGAAAACGATCTGGTGGGGAAAATTTGTGATTTAATCGTCTGTGGTACAAAAATAACCGGATATGATTGTAGCTTTATGTCCATTTTGTTTCCCAAATTTTTAGCATCTTTAATTGAAGATATCAAATACCTGGTCCAATAAAAATCATATTACATTGATGAGCTTTAATCCCTTTCAAACTATCTAAATTAATCTTATTTCATTTTAAACAAGAATGTGAAGCGAAGAAGATGGACATCAGGTTTCTTTTTCCGATCTGTACTATTATAATATATTAGTGGCCAGAATCTTGTCGTCTGCGATTTGGGGAAAATGACCGCAAGAAGGATTGAGAGAGGTTAGGGTTTTAATTTGCTTTTTATTTAATTGTGGGTCCAACTAATTCTTCAGTATTTTCTTTTTATCCACAATTGATGTATCTTTTTAAGAGTAAGGGTATACTAGTCCTTTTACACCTACTTAACCTTAAAAACTAACGCCCATCCATACCTGGGAGCATCCGTGTAACATATTTGTAAACGATAGGGAGCAGGAGTGTAATTTCAAAAAGTTTGAGACTAAAGTTGAAATTTTATCAAACCACAGGGACTATCCGGGCATTTTACTCATTTTTTTTAGTTTTTTTAGAGTTACTATATTTGGGCTACGAGGAGAGAGAATAATCGAACTTTTAATTGAAACTTTTAATTGAAACTCAACCAAAAATCGATGAAACTAAACTGAAATTAATCGGAAATTAAATTAACTGAAAACCACTTATCAGTTTTTTTGTACCCTAGCTTAATCAAAACTAACTAAACAAACCTTTCATATATTTTTAGTTTTTATACCTTCATATTTTCATATATTTATACATTCATTTCTTGTGTTTATACATCATTCATGAATTATACCCTCATTTCATGTATATTTCTAAGCAAAGTTTTACCTTGGGTTTGGTTTTAGTTATAAACTGAATTAACCGATTCGAACAAAAAATGTAACACCCCAAAACTCGAATTATTAAATCCGTTAGTATGTTACTATGTTTAATTAAATGAAATACAATAACTAAGCTATTAAACTTGGTTAAATGCCTAACAAATTAAGTGAGGGAATGAATTGGGTGAAAATTGCGATCAAGTAACTAACTTGAAGGGCTAATATTGTCAAAAAGGGGAAAGCTTAAATTTAATTAAAACAAAAACCTCACACTGTAACAACCCGCACGTTCGTGTGTTGTTACTACTCGCTACACTCGTTACGCCTAGCACCAGAGATTCGAATCATAATGTAAACTATAACGCTTACAACGCTATTTCTCATATTTTCGCACACGCTATATCAAAACGCATACGCTTATAACGCTAACACGTACACTATTGCGCTATTCACTATCGCTCAACACAACACCAACTAAAAACGCAGTTACTTATGCTACGACCTATTAAAGTACATTATATTAAAACATGTGGGTATTTAAAACTTGTTGAAATGCGCACTCGCGGTCACGTGCAATTCGACTATCCCACTGAAGCACAACATAACACGATATTACTTATCTCGCAAAAACGCATAATGTACTTACAATAATTAACACCACAAAACGCATCAAACGAATAGAAAGTTGGGAAACTAACTCCTCCGATAGGGTGGCCCTCCGATAGGATGGTCGTCCGATCGAATGGCCATCCGACACCTCACCAGCACCACCTTACTTCTCTCACACACTATAAATACCTCCCACATGTCACTGTTCACTGATGTGACAGCCCTATCCGACCAACTCACTCCCAGCTCGTCCTCAAGCACTATTTCACTCGATTCAAGGCTATTTCGTAAGTAATTCTCCTTAAATCTTGTACTTCCATCTTCACTACACACATCTCCATCAAAAAACACTGATTTTCATCACGAAATCACCTAATTTGGGTTGCTTGAAGATGGTGTTCACTTGGTGATGTCATCTCATCAAGTTTAGCCCAGATCTAAGGGATTTCTACACATTTTAACACGAATCTTAAACAAAACTTCAACATTTCAACTGATTCAAACTTTCTTTCAACTCTTTTACACTCTTCTACTCAAAACCGATGGAATCTGAACAACCTGACCTAAGACTCACTCTATAGTCTAGGGCCGGCTCGGAAACGGATTTCCACCGGAGAGGTGATCGACAAACAGGTTGAACATGAAGTCCCATCAAGCTCAGCAGGTCTGATCGAATGAGGTGGTTCCCATCCAATCGACTAGGCTAGACTCGGTGTGGATTTTCGTTGTCTGACACATCGTCACGCCAGCTCCGTTAACTAAAAAATGTTTACTTAGAAAATTTTACAAAAACTTCAAACTACAATATGCAACTCACTCGAATAGGGTGGCTCTCCGATAGGGTGGCTATCCGATAGGATGGCCATCGGATCGAATGACCATCCGACAGGGTGGCCATCCGACAGGGTGACCATCCGACAGGGTGACCATCCGACAGGGTGACCATCCGACAGTGTGACCATCCGACCGAATGGAACCCAGCCGTCCGGATGCACTGCTACAACACTTAACCCACTTTTACCACATTCGACACGCTGATTCCGACCGTTCAGCCCTGTGGAATACTTACGCATCTGTTCCTGTACACAGGCTGATCCGACGCTTTCAACCATCCAACCAGATCGTGTTTATTTGTTGGACACGCACTGTGAGTATACTTGAACCCTTTTTGCTTATGCACTTTTGGGTGTAACATACATTTCTATCAAATCGAAGCACATCAAATGCTAAAACTATTTATCACATGCGAATGACTGACATGCATAGCGATACGAGATGCTAGTTACATATGTGCTAGGACTTATACTAGCGACGTCCCACCATGACTAGTATAGTACTATTGCACCCGACGGGGTCTAGTTAGCAATCGCATTCGTAGCTCGAGGACTTAGCTGGTAGTATCGGTTTTGTGAGTATATATGTCGTGTATCCTGTTTATGTGTACAGAAATTCGCAGCACTTTTAATCTACTACGCTATTACATATCAAACCTGTATACTCGCCAATACTTTTGTATTGGCGTTATTTTTAACGTATGTTGCAGGTTTAGTCGCAGCCTACATCAAATCAAGCTGGGAAGTCTAGAAACTCAACTAAAATCTAGGTTGTCGGATTTGTATTGTTCGAGAGAACATGTAATCTGTGACGACTTATGTGATTGTAATTGTTTATTAGTATGGGATAATGAACGCATTAATTATTGTCGCAAAATAGTTGTTATGGATTCTCCTGAGCAATCTGATTCGCTTAGTACCGCGCCCCGATGATTCCGCCATCGGTTGGGGTGTGACAGATTGGTATCAGAGCCATAACTGTAGGGAATTAGGTAAAAATCTTACGACTCGACCTAGTCCGGGATACGAGTCAGGTTGACCTAGTCTTTAGTCTAAGTACCAACAGACCAGACTTCGTGCGAAGCCCAGTAGGGGTTAGTACAAAGTCTACTATTGATACTCTCGATCGAATCTGCTTTAAAAACCACAACTTTGTGTGAACATCGCGCACTACAGTTTCGCACAAAGTAGCCTTTCCTAAGGCTGTAATACTACATAGCCTTTCCTAAGGCTGCCACAATACTCACGATTTACGATACTCGCATAATATCAACGAGTGATCGTGTCGAGATGAGGTGTGAAAACCAGGAACTCTCGATGGGTCGCTCATTCAACGCATTATTCTAAGCACGAGAACTTTCTGTTGAGTCAGGAGTGACATCCACATCTCGATGGAATTCTCCATTTCTATCCAGTGGAACTCCCGGATTTACTCGGTGAGCGCAACCACAGCTAGGAACGAAGTTGTTAAGTCAGGGGTGAAACTCATACCTTAATGAACCGTTCCACTCCTTAAATGGTTTCGAAAAGCTCTCACCAAGGACTCGGCTATATCAAGGACTCGAGCTGCGTGAGGAATAGGAGGACGAATGCCATGAGCTGCATCCCAGTGGAAGCATAGTCTACTAGGTCTACACGCGTGCACGAACTCGCTTAATATTGCTGACGTACTTGGGTAGTCGACGCCTAAACACCCAGGGCATTCTACCTGATTTTTCTATCTTGCGATTCGCTGGTTTTACGCTTGTTAAACTTATTTACGCCTACATGTTTACGGTTTAAATTTTACGCTTTAACGATTTCTTGATTTATCGATTTTTCGATCCCCGCTTTATGAATGCACAACTCGCACCGCCATCGCAATCTAAAATGCAACCGAATGATCGCAACAAAACTAAAGTCTAACAATTCGCCCTCTCTTTTCATCGCGTCCTCGCACTACCTATGCAAACATCTGAGTAAATGTCACAACTATATATCTATATACAAACGAAATCTCTTATGTGTCATATGTGAGAACTTAGGAATTTTGTGTTTCCTATATGGCTCCTATGTGAATACGTATTACTATACTACCTGCAACAAGTTTTGAACGCGCTCGAATCGCATCGCAAAACTCAAAATCATTATGATCGAATCTCACGCCAAGTCTCTCTCTATCTAGATGCCTTCCAACAATTCTGCTTCGAGAATGTCAGCCAAGAGATGAGCCAAACGAAGGGACGAAAATATGATTGCTTCACTTGTGGCCAGGGAAGTGGCCAAAGTCATTCCTCAGATTGTCACTCAAGTGCACTCTCTTAGCAACTCTCGAACTTCAGAAGACGTTAAGACAGAAGCGCCGCAACCTACTTTCCTCTACAAACACTTCAAATCCTGTGACTCGATGGTCTTCACAGGTGAAGGAGGTTTTTCTCAGCTACTCCAGTGGTTCGATTCTGTCGAGGTCACCCTTCGTCAGAGTGGGTGCCCTGAGCATTTTCGTACTACTTGTGCTACCAGGATATTTCAATCGCGAGCACTCGACTGGTGGACAGCCGAACGTAACAAACGTGGGATCCACGCAGCTTATGCTCTCTCCTGGAATGAGCTGAAGGAGCTCATGCAGGAAGAGTACTGCCCTCCCCACGAAGTCCAGAAGCTAGAAGACGAATTTTGGGAAATCAAACAAAACGAAGGAGACAATGCTGGCTACACAGCAAGGTTCAAACAGCTTAGCATTATTTGCCCAAGTCAAGTTGACACCTCAGTGAAGGCTATCCAAAAGTACATTCGTGGCTTGCTTGAGTGTGTGGGCGATTTTGTCGAAGCTGCGAGACCTGCTACCGTTGAAGAAGCCTACCATTTAGCTACTGAAGTCAACGACAAACGAATCTTGGAAGGATTTTTCTACAAGAATCCTACCAAGAGGGTTAATCAAGCTATCGCCGTGTCATCTGATGATACTGAGTCATCTGAGGAGGACACCGATTTAACCAACGACACCACCGACACATCTAACAACGACGACACATCATCACAAGATACTGACAAACCGAGCCGCAAACGAAGGATTTCAAGCTCAAACTCTTCCACAACGGAATTGCCTCAACCAGAACCTCTCAAAGCAGTTCCTGTTTGCCCGAAACGTGCCTACACTGGAGTTCACCCCCAATGTTACACATGTACCTATCATCACCCGGAAGGAGCAGACTGTCGCTATTGCAACAACTGCAACTGCTACGGTCACTTCACCTGCAACTGTCGCGCAGAACCACGAACTTGAGTACAACAACCGCAGTTCCAGCAACAGTCTTCAAAACCAAGCAGGCGTAGAGTAATGTTGTAATAATACAATCCTCGACGATAATTTTCGTATGTTAAACTTAATCCAGTATTCGATGTTGCCCCTGTGTGCAACGTCGATCCTCACTCTCGTTCTCTCTCGATTTCGCACCTAGTCTAGATTCACACACATGTTATATACTATATCACGATATAATGTGTTTTACCCTCACTACACCCTTGGAATAAGGTACGATAAACGTGCAAGGAACGACTAATCACGGGTGCACATGGGATTATTTTGGTCAGTGCACGGAGATCGTAGTGAATTCTAATGGTGTCATAACGTTAAAAGCATGGTCGAGCGTGGTGGATACGCCGCTGGTACTTCCTATATATAAGCGTCTTGACCATGTCGACAAAGGGTGACATCTATTCACGGGAGATAAGTAGTAGGAATCGAGTAAAGTGTGCTTTGCCATACTACCGAAATTCCGTGAAGAAAGTGCCATGTAGAGTTGAACGTTATTTAGACCTATACTATGGTGGATATTTTCGACACACTACACTCATTCGCAAGGCATAACAATTAAATCGCATCATCGCAAGACTTGTCGTAAGCCTGCAAACGCAATGCAATCGCCTCATCGATGGACTCTGGAGAGTCTACCCCCGCAGGTTAATTGCATCAACGCAAGACTGGTCATAAGTCTGTATCGCATCTCAATCGCAATTTCACTGAAATCTAATGCACATCGCCCTCACAACGCTTTAACGCTTAACGCATCCATTAATCGCATCGCCTTCGATACTCGCATCGCCTATCGCTTCTAACGCTTATCGCTACCTGTGTTATGTTGGCACACATGACTTCGATTCACGAAACGGATCTAGTATGGTCAAAACATGGTGGATACGCCGCTGGTACTTCCTATATATAAGTGTTTTAGCCATGTTAGCAAACTTTTGTGGAAAGATGCCATGTGGGGCTTAATGTTGGTTAAAATTGTGAAACTATGGAGATTAATCGAATCGCTTGTCGCGTATCACGTACCGCTTATCGCTTATCGTGTATCGCGTACCGCTTACCGCGTATCGCTCATCGCCTGATACTTATCGCAATCTGTGTTGTTTTAGTATGTATGACATCGCTTCACGGGATAAAACTAATATGGTCAAAACATGGTGGATACGCCGCTGGTACTTCCTATATACAAGTGTTTTGCAATGCTAGCCAACTCTCGTGGAAACGTGCCATGCGGGTTTTAATGTGGAGTCTAATTGAAATCGCACTATTCGCTTATCGCTATCGCTATCACTTACCGTTATCTGTGTTATCTGTGTTAAGTTAGCACACATGACCTCACTTATCGATACGAAACTCATATGGTTAAAGCATGGTGGATACGCCGCTGGTACTTCCTATATATAAGTGTTTTAGCCGTATCAGCAGACTTTCGTGGAAGAAGACCATGTGGGGTCTAATGTTAGTTCAATTTTGTGTTTTTGGTCAATCCAATCGAATCGCATTAATCACGCATATCTCCATCGCTTGTAACGCAACAATCGTCGCTTATCGCTTGACGGTTGTCGCTATCACTCATCGCTTATCGCTTTTCGCTTATCGCCACCGTCATCGCTTGCTGTGTTGTGTTTATCTTTGTGTTGTGTTATCGCTTATCGCTCACCGCTATCCCTCTCGCTTGCATCGCTGAACTGAGTTCGTAAACGAATTCATCACTCAGTTTGCCTGAATCCTCTCCTAAACTTGGTCCAACCATTTTTTGCTTGGATCGAGGTATCGAAAATCTATCAGTACTATATCGACACACATGAAACCGCTTCACAAGACAAAATCCATAAGGGTAAAACATGGTGGATACGCTGCTGGTACTTCCTATATATAAGTGTTTTAGCCATATTGTCGAACTTTCGTGAAAAGGTGCCATGTGGGGCCGATTCTAAAATTTAAAACGTTGATACTAATAAAAACTTTTATGAAAATTAAAATTTTCTTTATAAAACTTTTAGAAAACCAGGGAGGAATCCCTAAAATTTTGATCAAAACCTTTAAGCATTACAAAATTTTCTTGTAACGCGATGTGACAATCGAGTCAAGTCGGCACCGCGTGGCTAGGAAATTTTGTAAAACGATTGTATTACTTAGATATCTTTTATTTCCTTACAAAACTACTCTTACAGCGCTGGTGTGGACATCGATACAGTTCAACGCCGCACTGTGAGAGAATTTTCAAAACGTTTCGGATCGCCTTTTGTGTGTATTATCATCATGTGTTATACTCGCCGCTCTCGTATCGTCTTCGCAATGCTCTCGCTCGTCAATCGATCGCGCCCTATCTCGTCGCTTTTATCGCATCCTTGCTCGCATTCAATCATCACAACCCTACTGGTGGATTAATTTCGGGACGAAATTTCCTAAAGCAGGGGAGACTGTAACAACCCGCACGTTCGTGCGTTGTTACTACTCGCTACACTCGTTACGCCAAGCACCAGAGATTCGAATCATAATGTAACCTATAACACTTACAATGCTATTTCGCATATTTTCGCACATGCTATATCACAACGCATACGCTTATAACGCTAACATGTACACTATTGCGCTATTCACTATCGCTCAACACAACACCAACTAAAAACGCAGTTACTTATGCTACGACCTATTAAAGTACATTATATTAAAACATCTGGGTATTTGAAACTTGTTGAAACGCGCACTCGCGGTCACGCGCAAGTCGACTATCGCACTGAAGCACAACATAACACGATACTACTTATCTTGCTAAAACGCTTAATGTACTTACAACAATTAACACCACAAAACGCATCAAACGAATAGAAAGTTGGGAAACTAATTCCTCCGATAGGATGACCCTCCGATAGGGTGGCACTCCGATAGGGTGGCGCTCCGATAGGGTGGCTCTCCGATAGGATGGCTCTCCGATAGAGTGGCTCTCTGATAGGGTGGCTCTCCGATAGGATGGCTCTCCGATAGGGTGGCTCTCCGATAGGGTGGCTCTCCGATAGGATGGCTCTCCGATAGGGTTGCTCTCCGATAGGGTGGCTCTCCGATAGGTGGCTCTCCGATAGGATGGCCGTCCGATCGAATGGCCACCCGACACCTCACCAGCACCGCCTTACTTCTCTCTCACACTATAAATACCTCCCACATGTCACTGTTCACTGATGTGACAGCCCTATCCGACCAACTCACTCCCAGCTCGTCCTCAAGCACTATTTCACTCGATTCAAGGCTATTTCTTAAGTAATTCTCCATAAATCTTGTACTTCCATCTTCACTACACACATCTCCATCATCTTCTCCATCAAAAAAACTGATTTTCATCACGAAATCACCTGATTTAGGTTGCTTAAAGTTGGTGTTCACTTGGTGATGTCATCTCATCAAGTTTAGCCCAGATCTAATGGATTTCTACACATTTTAACACGAATCTTAAACAAAACTTCAACATTTCAATTGATTCAAACTTTCTTTCAACTCTTTTACACTCTTCTACTCAAAAGCGATGGAATCTGAACAACCTGATCTAAGACTCACTCTATAGTCTAGGGTCGGCTCGGAAACGGATTTCCACCGGAGAGGTGATCGACAAACAGGTTGAACATGAAGTCCCATCAAGCTTAGCAGGTCTGATCGAATGGGGGTGGTTCCCATCCGATAGACTAGGCTAGACTCGGTGTGGATTTCCGTTGTCTGACACGTCGTCACGCCAACTCCGTTAACTCAAAAATGTTTACTTAGAAAATTTTACAAAAACTTCAAACTACAATATGCAACTCACTCGAATAGGGTGGCTCTCCGATAGGGTGGCTGTAACATTCCTATTTTTATCATATAAGAATTATAGGTTTGTTTAAATTTATTAACCATTTAACTAGTTTTATTTTTAATATAATTATTCAACCCATATAGTTTTAAAAACTATTTTATAGTTGGAATGTTATACTAATTAATTGGCTTGTATATGTGTGACATTTCTATTTTCTATATTAAAATTAATATACAAAAACTTATATTATTAAACGGGTAGACTACGGGTAAGTTGACTGTTAGAAATATGAAGTACCTAGACGGGCCTAGGAACAGTTTAATAATTAAATTATAAAAATACATTATATTTGAACCTACTCCGTTTTAATGAAACTTGGTTCAAATTGTAGAAAAAATATTCTCGTTCTAATGACATATTAATTATTTTATAAAACATCATATTTTAGAAGTTATAAGCGTCAAATAAGTGAAGCAGTTGAATTAATTATAATATATATAATAATAAAATAATAATTAAAATTCAGAGACTTAACAATTAAGATATTTACGTGGCTTTTAAAAAAAAATAATTAACTTATGTGTCAACGTGGAGGTGAAAGCCTTAAGTTTACTTTCATATAAATAGGAAGTTAGTCCTCATTTTTCTTTTTCATCTTTCTAGTCTCTCTCTCTCTCTCGCTATCTTTCCTTCTTTCTATTTATATTTTGAAATTTTCTTAAATATTGTACCTATTATACTCTAAAGCTCTTCCCTGTTTTAAGTGTTTTAACTCCCGATCACTGATACCCTTTCCGATTGATCTGGAGCCCCATAACGCATGTCAAGGCTCTGTCCGACTAAGTTCGTTGGGGGTTCTGTCTCGTGACATAGGGATAAAGTTGAATTAGGATTACTATACTTAACACGAGTGCAAATATATATATATATATATTTATTAAATAGCTCAGGAGTTATACCCAAGATTATACCAGGAGGCTTTCTAGTTGAACCCTAAAGTTACAAAGTAAGTCCATTCTATTTTCTCACTGTTTTATCACCTTTTTGTGATACAATTATATTTAAAAATGTTTTACAAAATCCTAAATATTTACTAGTTATACTTACAGTGATTAAGTTTTTGTATTCTGTAATATCTGCCAGTATGTAGGGTTTTATACATTACTTGACACCCGTTACTATTGGCCAAAGAGTTAGCAATTAGTAGCACAAATATGGTTTAATATGTTTTAGTGGAGGCATGAACATTCAATACCATATATTAGTAATAACATATTTAAAACCTTTATTTATGGCTTTATTATTTAAAAATAGTATTATATTTAATGTTTAAATATGGTTTAAATATTTTAATTAATATTTAATATATTTATACTATTAATTATTAAAACTAAATTTCGGTATCCATCACAAAAGTCCATAAAGTTAAAAGTTTACATTAGTCAAATAGTCATGGAGTGGTTTGTAGCTTTGTCTACCATCTGGTTGAGTCTACCCTCACAGTTTCGATTCTAACCGTCTCCATTTTATGCTTTTTTTCAGTTTTCTTTATTGTCAAGTGTTTTCACTTGGGCAAACCCCACTTTGATATTTATTTACCAAGACTAATATAGTAAGTGTAATAAATCTATATTTTAGGATGGTTTTTGTTATTTATTTACGTAAGAGTAATAATAATTATAGTGATAGATTTTATTATACGGGGTCGATTTAGTTGTTCTTTTCTGTGTTTTACGTTTAGATATGAACTTGCGCGTTAACACGGTATAATGAGAGTGTTGTTCAATGGTTTTACATCTACTTATTATTTGGTTTGATAGTTTAGCCACCAGAATCACTAGTTGAAAGAATGATCAACAGTGATATGACCAGAAAAATGACCAGAGTCACTAGTTGAGAGAATGATCAACAGTGACATGACCAAAGGCACTAGTTGAGAGAACGATCAACAGTGTTATGATCAGAATCACTAGTTGAAAGAATGATCAACAGTGATATGACCAGAAAAATGACTATAGTCACTAGTTGAGAGAATGATCAACAGTGACATGACCAAAGGCACTAGTTGAGAGAACGATCAACAGTGTTATGACCAGAATCACTAGTTGAAAGAATGATCAACAGTGATATGACCAGAGTCACTAGTTGAAAAAATGATCAGCAGTGATATGACCACCGTCATGGGAATCGCCTAGTGACAGATACTTTGAAAATAATAAGATATAATTACTTGATAATTCACTATTGGACGAAAGTGAGCCAATGAGTGATATGACCACTGTCACCTCGGAACTGCCACCATGTGACAAATACTGATTGAGTTGGGTAAATACAAATAAATATAAAAATCTTGATGCTGTAAAGTATAACAACATATTTTATAAAAATGGAATGAACTCGCCAGTATTTATTACTGATAAAATATTTTCAAAACATGTTTCAGGTAATTTGCTAGAAGCCAGCTATGGGACACTGAAGACTTAAATAAAGTGGCTATAAATACCTGAATAAAAGAAGAAACTTATGTTTTATTTAATTGGATTTATCCCCATAAAAACATTTGAATGAAATGCGGGTTTTAGCCCATTTATTTTATATTAAAAGTTCGGTGTTTTACAAACTCTGAAATCATTTCCTAACTACGATCCTGAAGAAAAAAATTTCCGCTGCGTAATTAATAAACACCGATACCATCTGGCTGGTTCACGACTCTCGCTCCCAGGGTAGGGTCGGGGGCTGTGATAGTGGTTATCCGATAGGATGGCCATCCGACAGGGTGGCCATCCGACAGGGTGACCATCCGACAGGGTGACCATCCGACAGGGTGACCATCCGATCGGATGGAACCCATCCGTCCGGATGCACTTCTACAACACTTAACCCACTTTTACCCCATTCGACACGCTGATTCCGACCGTTCATCCCTGTGGAATACTTATGCATCTTAATAGTTTAATTATTTAGTCTTTGGATATTTTGTATTGGGCTTAGCATTATTGGTTAGGGAGTTATTTAGTGTAATGGGCTTGGAGAATGGCCTAGCCCAGACCAAAGCCCATGAGCAAAGCTTGTCCTATATAAACAAGGCTTGGCTTTAGGGTTTAGGTTAGACACTTGGAGACATTGAGAGGAATTGAGAGAGAGTTAGAGAAATCTACAGAGAGTGGCTGAGAGATTTCTTGTGGGTCTTGAATTGATTGTAAACTTCGTGTTGGATAATTAATAGAAGACCGGATTGAAAGTGCATCGTGTTCTTGATTCTGTTTCTACACGTTTTCTGTGAAATTTGATCTAGGGGATTCCGCACTCTAGGTTAGATCGACGATTCTGTTACGATCCGCACGGATTACGGGACCTACAATTGGTATCAGAGCATTAGGCTCTTGATTTACTCGGTTTAAAATCGTTTTCTGCAGAAAATCGAAGTTTTGGACGTGTTTTGACGGCTATTTTAGGGTTTCTGCTATCAATTTCGGATACACAGCATCAATTACGGACCAGAAACAAGCATTTCGGATCTTCTGCTTGCATTTCGGATCATCTGGAGTGCATTTCGAATCATCAGAACTGCAATTCGGATTAAAATCAAGCATTTCGGACCAGGAACATTTGATTTCGGATCATCTCGGATAAACAGGTTGCATTTCGGACCAGGATTCAACCATTTCGGATCAGACTGTTGAATTTCGGACCAGATTAGTTGCATTTCAGATCATTTCGGATTGAAGGGTGTTGATTTCGAATCAGATTGTTTCATTTCAGATAAGATTAGTCCATTTCGGATCAGCTAGTGTTCATTTCGGATAAAGAACCTTTCCAGATAACCATTTCGGACCATTCCTATTCATTTCGGAAGGGGTGGAATTTTTCGTGGCTTGCGTAAGAAAAATTTAACCGTTTCGAGTTTAGGAAATTATCCGTAGCTCATCTCAGGAAACCGTTTGCACCGTTGGAATCCTTGGATTTTTAGGGCAAAAAAAAAAAAAAAAACAGTTTTTGACATTATATATCATTGGAATCCTGAAATAGGTTTTCGACATTATATATCATTGGAATCGTAATTTGGAGACGAATCTAACGGTATAATTTGGTAAAAACAGTTTTCGGATAATTTTTGTACGGTTTTGACAGTACGGTTACGGTAAAAGCTCGACAAGGACCAGTTGAGAAGTTAGAATTGGATTTTGACACAGGTTACCAAAATTCATTTGAACTTTTATGCTACGTGATGGCTAAGATGAACAATGGAAGGGAGACTGTTAAGAATTGGCCAAAGCTTACAAACGTCAAAGAATATGCTGACTGGAAAGAGAAGTTTGAGTTGTTTATGAAAAGTGAAGATACTAAAATGTGGACGTGTATGATAGATGGATACTTTGCTCCCACACGTCGTGTTGATGGAAGAGTTATAGTGATATCTTATGATAAGATGGATGAATCTGAGAAACGAGTGGTTGATGCTGAGAAGAAAGCTTTAGCAGCAATAAAGAAGTCCTTGCCTGAGGGCGTTAAACATACCTTTACGAAGTATGGAACTTCTCAAGAGCTGTGGGAAGCTTTGGAAAAACGTTATCAGATTACTTCAAGATTGAATACATGTGATCAAGCATGTGTAGCTGAGCTTGCAGCTGTAAAGATATGAGAAGTAGCCGCTGAGGTAGAAGAGAAGAAGAAAGGTGATAAGGAAACTGCTGAGAAGAAGGATGCTGAAGTTTCAAAGGGCTTGAAGGATGTGAATGAACTTACATCAGAGGTGAAGGTATCATCAGAATCTGTAAGTCATACATGTCTTAATTGCACTGAACTACAGGTTAAAGTTAACAGACTATCGGAGCAAAACAAAA